>UELU01141645.1:134170-153705 GCA_900490025.1 Megastigmus dorsalis
CCCCCCCCTCCCGCAGATGAAATTTACTTTGAGAATTTGCGAGGAGGTTGCGCGCAGTTCCCGTATCTATGTACGCTCCGAGTTATATACGTATACATGTATATATTAGGTGTACATAAATTTAGTGGCGGGTGCGAGAGACGCGCGGAATACGCACCGCCTCGCCAGCTAGAGCGAGAGGCGACAAAACCAACTCTCTCCCGGAGACGCGCTCACCGAGTCTCGCTCGGTCCAAGCTGCTGCTGCTTCTCTGCGCGCCAGTTGGGCTAGAGAGAAAAGGTGGTGGCTCAGGAGATGCGGGAAGGGCGAGGAGGGTCAGGGGGGAGGGCGAAGCTCTCTTTGACAATGAGCAAACAAACAGCTCCGAAGGAAACGCGACTCGGTGACCTTAGAGACCGTCTACTTCCTGTTGCTGCTGCTGCTGCAGCTTGTTTCTAAGATGTCGACTTGCCTCGCGCGGAAGTATACACGCGCAAACGACGTTTGACTCCCATGGCTTCGAGGGCGCAATTACTTCTTTGGCGAACTTATTGTCGGATACTTCGCTCGACGACTCTGCTAATTCAAGAGTCCGCATTGTCTTATTTATACGCCGATTTATTGTACTTATTATGTCATGCCAATATTTTCTTTTTATCCTGCGTCTGACCGGATTCGACATGTTTCTACTTCAATTTTATAAACCATACAAGTTTGTAAAATTGTTTATAAACTTGTACAAGCACTAATTTTTAGATACTCATTTATAATTTAATTCGAGTTTGTAAAAATTCACATCGATTGTACTATTTGAAGTAAAAGAATGCTGTGTATTCATTGAAATCATAAAGCGTAGATCAATCGATCGACTTAGCTTCTTTTACCAACAGTTTTGATTACTTCGTGTGGTACAGCAATACACTTAGAGCAGCTGAATACCTATTACAAAATGAATCGGCATACTCAAGCGTATACTATATAATATACCCAGATCAACAAAATCCAAATGTACACCTATAGGCACAGCACCGCCAAAGATCTACAAGTCTCAAGGTCCCAAGCTACACCGCACGAAGCTACACAGCCGCTCAAATAATCTCTCATCAGAAGTAAATAGTAGTCGTCGCGATATCCCGCAGCAGCAGTCGATTCGTCATCAGTCGATGCCCATACATAATACACACGAAAAGAGAAAGACAACAAGCAGCAGCAGATATACCGGTAAAATGACACACCTGCACGCGGTTACAGCTCTATAGACACACACACATATGCAAGCGCTATAAAGCGCGCTGCACACGACACACGTGTGAAGTCTAACCACGCGCGCGCCACGTTGCAAAAAAAAAAAAGAAAAAGGTGTACGCGTGCATGTCGCGGATAATTGAGCAACACACTCGGCTATTAGAGACGAAGGAATGATTCATGGCGCGACGCGTATACGTATATACAAAGCGTTTCGAGTTATCGAAAAAGCCGCGCGCCGCGAGGAATCGTTTGGCTGATACGATGTGTGCGCGCGATCGACTAACTAGCCTATACACGCCGACTGCACCCATCTGACAATGCGCCTACAATATGTTGGAGTTAGCGAAGAAAGACAGGAGTGTGATGAGTATGTGTGGGGGGGAGATCTTAGAGGATGCGACGATGGGATTGGGGAGATATTTTCATTTTGAGAAATTGTCATATATTGTGTAAAGATTAACGTTCAAATATCAGTTGAATATTTTGTAAAGTAAATAGTGTGAATTAAATTATTACCCTGGTGAAGGAATCAATTAATGATTTGTAAGTTGACCGCAATACCAGAGTCAAAAGCACAAATATATAATCATTTCGTTGATGAACAATGATTATGCACAAAAATAAACACGGAATAATCAAAGGTGAGATACTTTAATATATGAAGTCCAAAAGAAATCTTGACAAGTTATGGATCAGAAATAAATAGCAGCTCGATAAAAAAAAGTTTTGCATTGCAAATTAAAAACTAAAACAAGAAGCTATAACGATGTAAAAAATTAATTCTCTTCAAACACTAAGGCTTTTACTCCGCGGTTTTCCCCTATGTATACGTTCATTTTCCTCGTGATTCGCTGCCCCTTTGTAGTTTCTCGTGCTTCTGTGCGAATGTGATATGCGCGAGCGCGCGTATGTGTGTGTCTGTATATATGCACAGGTTAGAATGCAATGAATGAAACCCCTGTGTGCCACAGAGAGAAGCCAGAGATTATCTTCCCTCTGTATTCGCTCTTGATGCACTTACTCGCGAAACGAAATTATACCGCGCGTATAAGAGAGTCGCGCAATATTATATTCAGCTTTTACCGCACGCGCAGCGAACTACTGGGTCATGTAGCCACGCTGCAACTGTACTGGGGGGGAAAAAACTTTTTCGCTCTTGGATGAACGCGTGGTGGGGCTGCGAGCTCTCCCCGGAGCAACATGTTTTTGGCGTAGGTTAGGCTGCATCTATTTAACTTAAAAGGGCGGGTAATTAACCAATTTGCAGAAACTCCAGTTTTTTAATATAAGAAAATATTTTGAAGTTTTAATACATTACGTGTTGCGCTCAAAATTACTTTATTGAGATACATTATTTTTTGGGGTTAGTTCGTTCGGCAAAAAATTCATTTTGATGAATAGAATGCACTATATGAGGTTATTTTACGAAATAATGTTTTTTTTAAGGATCCTTATTCTTTTCGAAAGTTATTTTAGTGTCAAGGAATATAAGATATTGTAGAGAATAATTAAATATTTAAAACTTTTTTTATATATGCTAATTCCATAGTATTTATGCACAGCTTTTATGTCAGTAAAAAGGACAGGCTGCAGTACTGACGTTATATATTTCTAACTTTCCCAAAGATACCGATTTAAAATAATGTATAAATATATCACCAAACATGAAAATACAGTATAATAACAACGGGATACCTCTTAGTCGCAATTATTTCCGGATATTAAGCCGAAAAGCTATTATTTTGTAATTGCTTGTATAAACTTTGGTATAAAGAGACCGATGCAGCCTTGTCAAGATTAACGATACGAGAACCCAGCAAAATAAGCGCAACGTGCGCGTTCTAATTGTCGGAAAAGCACTTTGCCAGTGTACTTATCATTATTAAATACCCGAATCTAGTCCCGAAACTTGATTGCGATTCCAAATAATGCACTCGAGTAAGTGAGCCCTGCTTTACAACAGAAATTTAATTCAGAATGGAAAGGTAGTTTAAGGGAGAGAATCTTGAAACTTGCCATTTATCGATCGGGATATATACATATCAAAATGCTAATTGATAATCCGGATAATTACAAACTACCGCTAATCTACAAATATACTACTGATTACAGTAATTCTACACTGCACTTTGTTTGATAATTAACCGGCAATAATTAGTAATATGAAGTTTACAATATTATATTATCAACAGAAAGGGATTATACAGTTTCGCAGCTGTTTTCGGACAATTCACAAAACTTATCGTATTTGCTTCTAATCAAAGATAATGTTGAAAAATAAAGCTAGGCGAATTCAGCTCTAACAGAAATTGAATCATTTTACTTACTAACAAACTAATTCATAGCTATATAATATTTTGTTACTAGTATCACCGAAAATTTGTCGCTTTTGATATAACCAAAAATGTAGATTTTTCTTGGTAATGTATATTCCTTAATTCCATATTTTAATTTATAAAAGCTACTATAAACTACTTTATATTTCTACGAGAAAACTCGACACTTTTTTGATAATTTTTACGTACTTCTGATTGTTTCGAAACTAAAAAAATTGTTTCAATTTCTACCCATATCATATATGTATAAATAAATGAAAATTGCATAAAAAAATTGTACTTTATACAACTAGTGCGTAAAATACGACTACTTTTACGGCTTCGCCGGGTACTAGTGCTTAGTAAGTTACACAGATTATTCTAGCAATTTCATTGAAGGAAATATGGATCTATATACCTTCTTTTATACTTTTCATTCGTTTTATTATATGAATTATATTTCTAATCGTACATAGTATATAATAGTAATCAAACCAGTACTTACCATGCGGCGGACCTTGGAAGAAAATCCTACTCATGTTTCAAGATTACATTGCGAATCCACGCATATAATACTATAATAGGTACTCACGAATATAATATACTTCTTTATCGACCGCTATGAAAGTCGTACGACTCCGTAGATCGACATCAGAAATAACATTTATAGTTACTGTACAACAATATCTCTGAGCCTTCTCAATATTTACGTAACAAACAGTAAAATGTGTTTTACGTTCTCAAGAGTATTCATTGAAACAAAAAAATAGTGTCATTCGCGATGAAAATTGTCCCGACAACGGCAAACGGCCACTAGAAATCGATTATACAGTCGAAATACGCATTCGAAGAGCTATGACGCATGAAGTGACAGAGCTGCAGCGATGCACAATATAATGTCTAATTAAAAAGTACCGAATTACAAATCGAAATGAAATTCTTCGATTAAGTATGACAGATAACTCGCAAGCACCGGCTCGTAAACGAATGTTTGATACCGGTGAAAAAATGTCGCTCCCGCGCTACACGGGAAACCTTTAATATCAATCCATTTGCGAAGACTGGAAAATTTATCCCGCCAATCCCATATACGTATCGCGTACGCACACGCGCGCATATCGCGTGGCAATTTTTCTCCCTTTTCCACAAATGGCGGTAGAATTGTTAGTTCGGTAAAGAGAGAGAGAGAGAGAGAGGGCGCACGTAGCACGCGGGCAGATCATCAAACCAATTTATTTGGTATTATTGTGCGAATTCACTTTTAATCCCGATGTACGGGTGGTGGGATATGTGTGCCGTCGGTATAGTGGGTATAGCGCCGAGTCCGTAATCGTTTGTCTATTTGTCTGCATTCCGGTGCGATCGTTTCGGAACGCGCCGCGGCCCATCGAGGACCCTGCACCGTGCGCGCTATCCTTTGTTGACGCTGCGCACCAATGGCACCACCGCAGCTGCTGCTTCTCTGCACCTACCTCAGCGCGATTCGGTTATGAAAGCGGCCGTTCGCAACTGCCTGCGCGCCTCTGCATTTATTGCTATCAAATGCTCGAACATAGCATATATATATGTGTATATGTATATGCTATGTGGTAGTAACAGGAATAAAATGGAATTTTCACTGCGATGCAGGCTTTTTCTTTAATTGCTCAATATAACCAGTTTAAAAAAAAGGGTATACCGCGCGCGCACTTTTGAGCGTGCCGACGCGTAATTCTTTCCTTTTTTTTTTTCATCATCATCATCTTCTCCTCGCGGTGGATGTATAAATTGTTGGTTATTCGTGATTTGTATCTTAGACGCGAGACTCTTCGATACGTTTAATGGCACGCGTAGATGTGCGCTATAAGTGTGAATTGATGTACGATTGCGATGGGGAAAAAAATATTATTAATTGTGGGTACTCCTTGGGCAATTAATCATTTATGCATCATTTGTATCGTTAGCTCTATACGTGGGATCGATTTATTACCGACAGAATTCATGAAGAATGCAGGAGAAGAGCACCAATTAATGAAATTAATGAAATTGTATTTATGAAAGGCATAAGGCGAGAACGAACAATCGATTATAGCCGATGATTTTAAAGCAGATGGTAACTAACTGCAATAGTCATTTATTTTACAATCCTTGCGGATGTGGTACACGGCTTTGTTTATAGCAATTTCAATTAAGAGACGTTCGTTCGACCGGTCAACCTATTTCACGCGGTGATATAACTTCAAATATAATCTACGTATTTCAGTAGGCATTTTGGCAGAAAACTGTATATGGTAATTTAGTCACAGACTGTTCATTTTCTATATTTTACAAGAAACAGTAATTGGGTTGCATACAATTTTAACTGCCAAACCTTACCAAGGGCGCTACTCGAGATGTACAACGCAATACTTCGTTCGTGTTTCCTGTCTTAACGTACAGAAATATATCATTTTGCTTACATAAAGATAACTTTTAATCATGTTTGAACGGGTTTATTTACTGAGAGTCTAGTAAAATTAAGTAAAAAATGTATGAAAATTCACCTAATCTTGTTCTTATTGTGAGTAACTATTTGCACTAACAGACATTATGCATTTTTTATGCGATTTATAACCGAAATTCAGTCCAGCAGTACATTATTTATTGTATATTAATAGAAACATGTTGAGCATATAATCCGTTCGCGGAAATGTTAAACTGAACTATCTATTGCTATCGAAATTATTACAATTTTCATTCCCACGAAGCCAGTTGATTCCTAGAATTAAACAACTGAACAAGAATTAAAAATAATACACTGAAAGTATAACTGTTTCTATATCAATAAACTGTGACCTTTTTAATACGATAATACATCGTATGAAGTTGAGGACATAATCGATTACAAGTTTAAAAGAGGAATCTTCTTCCACAATTTCAAATGTTCGGTATACGGTTACAGAGAAGCTCAAAAGCTCCGGGGGCTGAACTTTGTGACACGAGTAATACTAAATGACCGTATCGAGTACAAACACCTTGGGATTTCGCGCTACGTTTGGTGAAAAGGCTGTTATTTACATAGTTTCGGTGTATCCATCTCCGAACGCATTTCGCCAAGCGGAGATCGTGTATGCTCGTAAACCGACCTAGATTTCGACGGCGGGTGTCATCTCTAGGCGCATTGACTCGGCAGGAGATTGCACGTAAAGTCTGGCCTATTGCGTGAAGCGACTAAACCTTCAAGGATTTTGAAACAAAATATTTGATATACAATTTTTGTGCTCGGTTTGTCGTTACATTGCGCTCTCGAAAAGCGACGATTTATAAAAAAAAAATAATATTATTTTTAAAATTACTGCTCCGATGAAATAAAAATAAAAATATTGTAAACTAAGCATAACTGGACCAGTGATCGGATTTCATGAATTGTTTATTAATACTAATACTAATTATACGTACTGATAACGGTGTGCAAGATGCTACTTTTTGATACATTCTGCGTAAATAGTAACGAGTTTTACGTATAATAAGTCAAAAAAAGTATTATACCTCAAGAAAAATATTTTAAGAAAGTCGATTTTATTTACGTGGGAGTAGAAAAGAACGAGTATAGAAACTTTTTCGATAAAGTTTTTATTAAGTTTCCCTTGGAGTAATGGAGCCAAATTTAATTTTTTTCAATTGAATGTCTTGTTCTAAATAACAATAGTTTTAAACACTACCTCTATTCCAATCTTTCATAATACTGCAGTCCCTTTGTTTCTATCTTAGTCATCTATTATTCATAGTAATGACATTAAACGATCACTTCAATTACACAAAGTACTGCACCAACTCATCGTTAGTTCATCCGCGAGTATATCCTAAGCTGCTCAATTACTTTTTTCCGAGATAAATCTCCCAATAATGCTAATTCACCGTAACTCTCAATCACTTATCCAGGATAACGAGCTCAAATACTTATCTCCGAGTGTCGAACGATACAGACAATTGAAACGCACAAGGCGCGACACAACAGTGGCAGTGGACAATTTGCAAGTCAAACACCGTCTTGTAGAGTTGATGGGAGTAAAAGCATGTAGCCAGCGCGCCACTTAATTATACTGCGCGCGCACCTGATTATCGCGCTCAACTCTGCCTTTTATCACTTTCATTCAACGACCATCGACATTGTGCTGGCTCTGCTGCTGCTGCTGCTGCTGCTGCTGCTGGTGCCCCAACGATGCGACCCCGAAGAATGCGATCGTGTTTCTACATCACTAGGCAAACGCACCAAAGAAAAGACGCGTGCGCGCACGCACGTACTTATGCGTGTGCAGCGGACAAAAAGATACACTCCGCGAGCGCTCGCGTGCACTTTCATTGACGTCATCACGGGGAATCGCCTATCGTTCTGGTTATATGCGATTCTTCTCCTTTTTTTTCTTTTTCTTCCATCAGCTCTTTCGCGTGCGTGCGAGCATTCGCTAGCAAACTGTATGTATGCATGTGTGTGTGGAGGGGAGGGGGGGTACGATGGAAAAGGAACGGGATAGGTGTGTATGTGTGTGTGTGTATATATATATATAGCAGAATAGGCGCAGACGAGCCACCTACAAAGGACATTCTTGTCGAGTCGATTCTCGAGGAGCGGCATCCTATATGTATCCCTGTATCGCTCGGCAGCACAGAGTAGCGAACAGCCGCCTGCAACCTGCCACCGCTGCCGCTGCACGTTTCTTCGTCTCTGTGCTTCTTCTCGCTACTCGCATGGCCTCCGTGTCTATGTATCGCCGTCCTTTACCCCTTTATAGCTTCCCTCCATATACACACCTGCATTGCACTCTTACACCCGTATATAGACCTAATGGCAACTATATACACTGTTTCATTGATTGTGTTTCTGGTTTTCTCGGCGATAATGAGTGTCTCGCATTCTGAAGTGCGTGCGGCACTAAAATCCGACGCCCGCCGACGTTTTGATTTACTGGCTAATTTCAATTTATTATAATGGTATATGACTTTATACGCTCGTACACTCAATCAATTTTAATGCTTGATGCGCATCCAAATGGATATAACATCTGTAGGGAATAAATCAGCGGGTATTTTCTTTTAATGAGCTCCTACCGCGAAGGCTATATAAGCTTATAAAAGGATCATTTCGAGTCACGGTCATAGCTCTGCTTCGGCAATTTTGATTTCGAACATTTTCGGCGTACCTTAGCGAGTAGCGCAGTTTACGGGCTCTTGCAGCCAAGGTTCGGTCCGCACAGGTAATATACCTTGAACTGTATACATATATATACAAATTTCGACTGACCAAATGAAAAGTACCTTTAAATAAGGCAGTCAAATCACGAAACGAGGTAAAGATCTCGCGCCCGCTTCGCATACACTTCAATCTCCTTTCCTCTCGTTCACATTTCTTTGTTTTTTTTTTCTTCTTTTCTTATTTTTTTTTTCTTTTGCAAAATCTTCTAATTAGCAAATCTGTACGCTGGATTTTCAACACTGCTTATATCTCGGCGGGAGATCGCGCGGGAAGAGAGGCCGAACGATAGCGAAAGAGAGAAAGAGAGAGAGAGAGAGAGAGAAAAATCACGTCAGCATACGTACTTATCAAGCTGTCGCGAATCATGCGGCCGATTCATTAAAACGAAATATACTCTCGGTACACGCTGGATTATTTCGTATGCGAGTCGACGTGTGTGCAGTGTTCGCTTTATGTATATGTATATATAATGTACGCGCGAGAGTCTCGCTGTTAGGAATAAGAAAGTCAAGTACCCGCTGCGATGCGAATCTCGGCTCTGTTGATGTGCTGCTGGCTGCTGTTGCTGTTGCTGCTTCTCTATACCGCGAAACGTACTGTGCTTTTATTAATGCGCGAATCGGTCGGGGCATAACGAAATTATGGCAGCTCCGCGGGATCCCTTTTACGCGCGCGAGCCTCCAGGCCGACTCGACACAGCCAAATCAGAATATTTCATTAATTCGTGGAATACTAAAATTGAGCGGATTCGTTGCGGACGATTTCGGAATTATTTTATTTTGCATAAGCATGAATTAATGTGAGTTATAGTTTACTTAGTTTGTAGAGATAAATAATTTTCTGAATTAGATTGAAAAATGATTTAACGATGATCGCTGATCTACGGGTAATTTCAATTATAATGAAGAAAAAACGGCTGCATTTTTTAATGAGAAGTTGATAATATTGGATTCTTTTACTGAAATCCTGCCAATCCAGCAGTTCATGCGCGCAATTAACAGTAATTATTGTCAAATTAACTGTTTGGTGATTATCTGTTATTGCTTTTCGGTAGACGTGTAGATAAATTCCAAACGGACTTGTCGGTAAAAATTGAATCGTTGTTGAAACGTCTTTTAGATCGTAATCAAGGTAATTTAATGAAATTAAAAGCGAATAAGAAGGTAAAATAATCACCTTACGCCATTTGATGCTTATTTATATCGATGTAACTGTTGACAGTCGGTATTTTATTGAACAGTTGAGAAGGAAGGTTATAGTTAAAATATATCTCATTATTTGCAGCACAATTTCAAAATGCTCGAAATTATTTTATAATACGGTGCAGATAAGTCATTGTTCTGAACTATGGATAACTAAGCATATACCATACAGTAAAACCTCCGAATTATAAAATTCTGTTGCACTGCAAAGTACCAACGGGTCGGATAAACATTGCAATCAGCTGTAAGTAAAGAAGATAGCAACTAAACATGCGAAATCGCCCACATCGCTAATTTATCGATTCGTCGCAATTAATATAACGACACTAACGAAAAGCAAAGGCCGACACAAACAGCTGATAAAATTGGGCAAAACGGGTTAATCTGTCGGCAGGACAAAAAGAGCGAAAGAGATAGAGAGAGAGAGAGAGAGAGAGTATTGAACGCATCGCTGGGAACAATAAAAAAAAGTTCAACAAAGTCCTCGCGTAGAGATATAAAGTAAGCAAAAGCCCCGTTCTTCTCTCTATATCTCTTTTTTTTTTCTTTTTTCTTTTTTCATTCAAACGAAATTGTCAAGCATTTGTCAAAGCCCTCTCATTCTCTCGATCCGCTGCTACTGCTGCGTTACGCGTATACCTGCACTTTATTGGCGCGCGCAACAGCAGCGGCAGCACTATACATTGCTTTATATATACCTATACACCTTAGGCACGTGTAAAGCTCAGCCGTTCGTATAAAGAAAACAGTAATATACATTCACACGCACACACAGACGCGTAAAATTGAGCGTAAGAGAATAATTACAACGCGCCGCGGAGGGAGATTATAGAAGATGGAAAGGCATTAATGAGCTCGAGAGCGACGTAGCTACTCTCTTTGACTTTTGAAATTTAATCTCCCATCGCTCGCTCGTCTCTCTCTCTCTCTCTCTCGTGCTCCGCATCACGCGCGTGCACGTGTGTATGCGCTCATCAGCTCACAGCATCAGCAGCAGCACTGCAGCAACAGTGGCAGCGGCACACACCAGTCGCCGGGATATTCACTTGCATGTGCACGGATATTTGTGTGTGTGCATTGCCACTGCAGCAGCCAGAGAGAGAGAGAGAGAGAGAGAGAGGACAAGCGCACCTGTACCTCAATATGTGGATCTCCTAGGTTGCAGTGAGCGCGGAATGCAACAACGCGTCTCTCCCACTCTCTCTCTCTCTCTCTTGCTCTCTCTTGCTCTTGCTCTCTGTGTCTCAATAGCGGCCGGTATTGTGCGGCACTCGTGTTGTGTGATGTTGCGAACCCCCATACTGTACACAATCGGTACTCGTATATACATGCGTGTGTGACTGTGTCTGTGTCTGCTGCGTGTGTGTGTGTACGTTGGTGAAAAGCAAGTCAAAGCGCGCGGCAGCGGTATCAGCGCCAAACGAAATTGGAATTCGGGATCGTTCTCCTCGCGGTCTCTAATGCTACGATCTCTCGGGTCTGCGAAGCCGCGCGGAGAGTGCGTGAGCAACTCTAATATCTGTCCTCTTATCTGTCCTCTTATATATATACACATATATATGTCTGTATAATATAAATATATATTCCACGTGCAGGCAGCAGGATCCTGCACACACACAATAAAGCGGCCTGGCGGTCGCGAGTGTGGGGCGCGACGAGCATCGGTGGCGGCGCACCGCAGGCCGCCACGCAGAGCTTCTTCTCGCGACTGTGTGCCTCGCGCGCGCTCTTTGCCGCCTGCGAACTACATAGCTCTCTTGGATCTCTACGTATGCGCGAGCACAACGAGCGACGACCGCAAATCTTGGATCTTCTTCTCTTGTGCACTACTGCCGATGCTCAAAGGTCTACCCTGTCGAGGATTGCATTGACGACGTTTCGAGGGTGAGGAGGGAGAGGGGGACGATTCTTCGGAAGCGACAGAGCTGAATTAGCGTGTGGAGAATCTTAGGGGACGTATGCTCTCGGGGTGGAGGGGAGGAGGAGGAGGGATATTGGGTATGCGAGACCGAGCGGATTTAGGGATCAGCCGGGGGGATCACAGAGGCAAATCATTTTCGATATGCATATTATGCGCATATGATTGGCCGGGGCGTAACTAACGAGTCTCGTCGTCTTGCCAGACACGGCTGCCTATCCTAATACTGAAAGCTGTTTGCATCCACTTACCTTAGGTATACCTTCTGTCTATGCGATTGTCTATATATAACGTTTTTTTTTTTTGCCAGCCGTCTCGCTGCTCGTAACTACAACACGATTAAGTACTTCGCTATTCTAAACAATTCAGCATGTGCTCGATGAAATGTGTTCGAGTTAGTTGAAGCAATAGGATTACTGTAGTTATTATATATGCGTCTGCACGTTTGGTGATAATATATATATCGTATAATATTTTACGATTGAAATTAATTTTTCAGCGGACCCTATTACACGACGTACAATTAGCACTGACTAAATTTAGAAATAGGTGAATTTAGTGAAAACGCGAAAGTTCTCATTGTAGCCGTATATTAAGTAAAATGCATTTAACACATCAGCTACTAAAACAATATTCATTTTTTGCATGGAAATGAAATATGTTATGAAAAATTTCCTGCGCAATAATCACACACACACATACACACACACCCTTTCTCAAACCACGAACCTACATATGATATACATACTGTGACTTAATTTTTGCAATAGCCAATGGTCAACATTATTCATGGAAAATAATAATCAATTCCTCGGGCAACGCAAATATAGAATCCACAGAGCTGCAATCGAACAATATTTTTCTATGAATAAATTTTATATTTCTCGCACCTGGAAATCAGCCGCGAGAACTCATTTCGCTATATGTATATATATATACAGCTCTCGAGTCGGTGTGCCTGCACGCTATTCCGATTGTGCTCATCCGCGTGTACGTGCTCTGATAGCGGGAATAGCCATCATAATGCAGAGCGACGAGATAAATCTCCCGCGAACTTACGTTGCATTATAAGGCTATTGTAGCTGCGGCTGGAGAGACTATACTGCGCGCCAAATCTCCGCTCGATGTAAAGGCTTCGATTACCCAGCATTCCCGTATTTTACGCTAATTTAATTCCCATAACCGAGACAGCACGCAACAGTGATATACGTTGTACTGTGCCAAATGGGAAAAAGAAAGCGATCGGTATGTGTATATTTATACGTTCCGACTGAGACATATTTTTCGCGTTAATTGTTCCGCAAGAACGTTGCAGCTACTTATGAATTCGAGACGCGCGACCTGCAGACGTTCGTGAACTCGAGATGCACAGTTTTTCCTGCTTCGACGGTATATATATATATATCTATATCTCCGTCTCAGTCTCCGTTCTCGTCTCATTTTCGCGTGACTCCTCTCTGCTCTCCTCGTTCTCTCTCGAGCGCTCGCGAAAGTTATAAGGAGGAGCGAGGCACGAGAGAAGAAGAAGAGGACGACTTTAAATCTGCCTCTGTTGTGGATAGAAGAGAGAGAGAGAGAGAGAGAGAGAGGGATTCAAGCGATCGTCTCGATAATCGGAGTACTAGTCTCGCGATCGAAGTGCACACGCTATATAGCGTCTCTGACGAGTGAACTGCTCCCGTGACATTAAACTGGCACACCCACAGACACGAGGCTTTCGAATGAAATATCGGGGTATAAACAATGTAATAAGTGCCGCGGCGGCTCGCTAAGAATGCACAGCTGGCATTTTCTTTTCATCGTTCCTTCGTCTTCTGGTTTTTTCGTCTTCTTTTTTTTTTCAAATTCAACCATTCCTTCTTCTTCTACATCTTCTGCCTCTATGCGGATATTAAATCTTTTGTAAGAAGGTTTTAGTGGGATTTTTATGCACTTTAAGTGTATGTTTCGGAGCGGCGCTGCGATGGATGGCTCTCGCTTCTTGCTCTCGCCTTTTTTTTATAAGCGCTTGCACAAGATGCTGGAGCCCAGCGAGGAAATTATATCACTCGGCTGTGGCCGTAAACGTTCATTTGCGAGTTATATTGGATACTTAAATTTCAATTACAATCATTTAGCGATGCCTTGGATTTACGGCTTATAAACTGCCTTTATTCACTTCTGTCATTATTGCCATTGTTTTGTGAATTCTGCAACGACGATGATTCTCGTTGCACGTGGAATTCCCAATTTCGCAGATATGCGAAAAAATATCGTGTATCGTGAAAAATGGTTTAAGGCGAGTCACGGTCGGAGTCACGGTCAGCGTAAATCCTTTTCATCGATCAATTCGCTCGAATATCTATGAATAGGCTATTCGATTAGATTATAACGCGTATAGCTCAGCAGTTCGTGCGAGCCGTCAATCAACATCTGTAATAAAATAATTAAGCCTCTATGATAAAGTCGTCGCATCAGCGACATAAGCGATCGACGCGGAAAAAAATCCATCAGTGTATACCCTCGAGTCATAATTCGCGCAGCACAAAAAGATCCGCGGCTAATACTCTATCCTTCGCGCACATACCAATGCGGGGCAAGGACGAAACTGCTTTAATCCAAAAGCCGACTACTTTTATGTCGGGTGCGGTGCTTTTTTTTCCTCTCTCAGAGAGAGAGAGAGAGGGGCCTCCTTTAGCTCGAACATGAATCATCGTTTCGTGCACAAGGTACGCCAAAAACCGGTCGCGTGCTCATATATATACATACGCGTAGCTGCTCTGATGTGTATATATATATATATATAATATACGTGACTACGCAACGCGGTGTAAGATTTCCTTGATTATTCGCGCATTTTACGAGCACCGGCAAATCCGTGGACAGCGACTATACGCGCTTCTCTCCTCTGCCCCTCGCTCGCGTCGTACACATTTGCATATCGTTCGGCCAGGCCGCTGCGTGCAAATACCGCGTCGACCGAAATGAAAAAAGAAGAAACAGTCGCTTTATAAGCGAGCGCACCCGAGACTCGGAGAATTTTTCAGCTTCCTCCTCGATGACCTTTTCTGTAAGGAGGCGTTTTATCGTGATGACGAGCGCGTACTCGTCATTTTGATCGTCTCTGGCTGATGCATGGATTTGCATACATAGGCAGCCTGCGGGGGTCCCACGTAACTCTTGGCGAGGTCAGGACACGCGGAATGATATATAGAAAGGGGAAGGAGAGAGAATCGAGATGATGAATAGAAGATGCTTCGTTCCTTCAACTGCATATTTTTATGTTGACCGGGGATCTTAGCAGAATGTCAATTATGTGACAATCGAGAATCTGTATAACCGCATTTAAAAAGAGCTTCATATGCAGGAGATTATTTGATTCCCTACTTTAGAAACTTAATTGAAAGCATTGAAAAGTGTCTAAATAAGTCGTCCTGGGGAGTTTAAAACCGATAAGCAGACAAGTTAATATCATTTCTATTTAATAATTGAATTATATGCGATCAATTTGCCATTTAGAAATCAAAAATAGCTTATCGGACTCAACAAACTCGATTGGATGTCTACTTCATGCCAGAAATTATTCTTATGCAAGGCTCGATTATATCAGTTTTATTTAGAAATCGTGCATCAATTTCACGTTTAAGGAATTTTAAATGACAAATGCAAAAAATAACATTTCGAAGAAAATCGCCCGCCTATCTTGATATTACTACCTAATTAATGTCCTGCGAAAAATGATAATGTTACATCACAGTAGCGAATTACAGAACTCTTGTTATCATAAAAACATTACAATATTTTTATATTTTTATATTTTTTTATCTTTAATCTACTCAACTCCAGTAGATATTCAATTAAAAATTTTTAATTTTATCATACGTGTAATTCAAGATTTTTTTCAATTCGATTCTTGATGTTTATATAATGTCTGATACGTAAACATCAAGAAGCAAGGTAAACGCAGAGCATCGCGAATCAAGGCGCGCGTAATGATCCCCTGTAGAAATTTAACGATTCACCTTATTGGGGTTGATGAGGTTTCCACATTCTGGCATTACGAAAAGTCGACGCCTGGCTTTGAGTAATTACGCTAGAGCTTTATAATACACTTGTCCGCGATCATTTCAACCCGTAAATTTTAATTTTACGCAATTTTGAAATCTATCCTATAGAAGCGTGTAAGTTTTTATTCATATTCATACTTCAAGGTAAACGCTGGAAATCGATTGGAAACATTCTTTCGCATGTCATCCTTTTCTCAATTTTCAACGAGAACTAATGATTACTACTACTCCTACACATGGGTAAATTATAGAAGCGATGCGCTTCTTATGTATCGCATTTCTTATCGTTAAACAAAGTTATTAAAGCAGACTTTAATATTTGTTACTCGTATGGCACAGGATTAGACTTGCGATATCGCTCATGCATAACACTCAATATATTAAATAGAAAATATAATATTTTAAAATACAGCAAACAAATACGATAATAGTTAAGCTACATCTTGACTGTTTATTTTTATTGTTACAAATGTTTGCCCAACATTCCATATTCAATCATTCTTCAAAGACTAAAGGAGTACAATACGAAAGATAATATTTTCCCAGCCCAACAGATACATTTATACAGAGTAAATTCTTCGTTTTCGAATAACAAACGAAAGAAAGGATAAAGCTTCGCCTTTTGAAAACGAATCAATACGAATGGCAAATTACGGGGTTATTGAAAGTGACACATTGCTCGTTATCCATCCTTTTAACAAACAAACAGCACTTATTGAACATGATAATTACGGTATTCACTAAAATTACAATATTTATAATTTGAATAACGTTATTATAACATTTAACGAGATACGTGAAAGTTTATGTTAATCAATTGCACGCAACTGGTTGAGCAACTCCGCAGCAGCAGTAGCAGCAGAAGGCAAATTTCCCACGAATTCAAGGAAAATTACATTACGCGAATCGCCACGTACATCCATCAGAATCCTATTATAAAATTAGCCGCAACATGAAGCTGATTCGATCTCCGAAAAGAATAAAACCAAAGGCTTCTGTATATATACACACAGAAGCTACGCAGACACAGTTCCTCGAAGATCCTCGACGGTAAATAAAATAAGACACACACGAACTCAGAATCAATAGTTCGGTCGAAATCCAGTCCGATAATTTGATACAATCGGCGTTAAGCTAACCCCCTATAAATCTCTCGTCCGAAAAGAATCATTGCGACCACGTACGATCCTCATCAATCCCAAAAATGTCGAAAACCAATAAGCCGTCAGACGTACAGATCTACCTCTTACTTGACCAATTTTTTACTAGCTCGCTTCACAAATTTCGTCTCATTGTTTATCACGTAATTCTATAAAAACCAAATTTATCCATTTCAATGGACACCTGGCTCGAAAGGGTTAATTTTCTACTAAGCTAACTTGGAAAAATAATAGGAAACAAGCATGTTATGTTCATGCTTCATGTACCTGCATAATAACTGATTATTACAAGTAAAACGACAATACAATAATTTGTATCGATTTATAGTCTGAATGGCAAACGTGTTAAAAATTAATAAAAAGGAATTATTAAGAGTTCTTGATGAATATGAGTCACAATTCGTGTTGACGCTTAAATTTGAGTGATTCTTTGTGAAATTACTTATAAATAGTAACGCAATTGAACGAAATTCATTCTTCGCTTGACTTTGAAAATTCGTTCAGAACCTGCGTTCCTTACAAGGTGAGTTTTTTACAGTATTTTTCCAATACTTTATAGTTATATAAATAATTTTTATATTCATTTTAATATTTATTACTCTTTAAAATCAATTATTTTTTATGAGAAATTCTATTCTGGGCTAATTTTAACCAATTTGAACGTACCAAAAAGCATTATTTTTGTTGTAACGCTAAGTTTTAAATCTCCGTTTTTCTTTGTACTACTAGTTATGTCTATATAAAAACTAAGCTCTTAACTTAATAGTGAAAACTGATTTGCTTTTACTTTTTTACAGATGATGCAAAAAATCTCAATCTTTGTGCTTATAGCACTTTCCATGGTTGCTCTGAGTTCAGGATCACCACGCGGATGCGACAAAGTTGAAGTGGTACGTAGTTTCTCCTTGCCCTTACACATATATATATAATATAGAGGTCGTGTCGCATTAAAAATTGGAACCTTATGGAATACTCGTAAGCAGTTTCATAAAGTCTATTAAACATATGTTTTTAACGCGTTTTTTGTCATATTTGTTTCGGAAATTACAAGCCTTTTTGAAAATTTTGAATAGCCTCGAAGAATCTATAACATATTATATCTCAAAAACGTATTTCTTTTATTTCCTTTAATAACTCAGACCGAGAGACTATACGAGTTTTTCCGTCGATGTCATCAGTAAAATAATTTTTTGTCCTCAGGCCGCTAAATGATTATTTATGTAATGCCTATCAAAACAAAAGAGAAGAGAACTTTGGACAAAAAATAATATATGCTACCGTGGATAATATACTATTTGGTGCATAATATACTATTTCGCGTCGTTTTTGAAAACCTTACAGACATATACATCCAAAACTTGTTTAATATATTTTTGTGATATATATTTTTAAACTGATTGTGAGCATTGAAAATGTACGATATTCACTCCCTAACCTGGTATAGTTATAAATTTATATATACTTTAAGAAAACCGTCGTCGATTAATTGGACTTTTATTTGCTAAAGCTTAATCTTTTTTCCATGATATTATTACATATTGTTGATAAATCATGATTAATTGTTTAAAAATTGTACGGGTATAAGTAACGAACCACAATCTAATTGATTCGAGTAATCAAACTGCGTATTTTTTCTATGATAAATAGAAACATATTTGTTAACGATGAGTCGTAGAATGTATTTTATAGCTTATTGTTTAAAAGTAGTAGAGGAGCTTATTTAATAATAATAATAATAATATTATGTATTACGATATATCTGTTCACGGTATTAGCTACATAGTTATATATCTATCGATTACAATTACTCCTGAGGGACAATTTAACTTGCCCCCTGTTGAAAAACATTATACGTTTTTTAAGTAATTTTTCAACATCACATGAACTGACTTGCGTATTACTTATAAATATTTTCTAAATAACGATTTTTCATAGCGTATAACTATCAAAAAAGCATTAGTTTGAAAACAGCTGATATTTACAATGATTTTCCTCTTTATTGTTTTCTAATCCAAAAATATAAATATTACGATTATCTATATCGCATATTATTTCTTGGACTTTAATTTTTATTTAATTTAAACATCTATATGTATGTACTGTTTATTTTGCACATAGAAATGCAGTTCAAGAAGATAGGTTACTCTAACTGAATATATTTCAATGCATGAAATTAAAACTTTGCAGGTAGAGGCGGTTCCAGAAGTAAAGAAAGTCGTAACCACAGAAACCACATTGGTGGATAAACCTGCAAAAGTTCGCAGTGAAGAAGTGATTGTTAGTCCGATTGTTAGACCGTCTGCAGTAGTCACACATGTTACGCCTACAATAGATTCATGTTCATGTGGTGCTGGACATCCATTGAGATATGCAGAATATTCATATGGACATCCATATGCAGGATATCCATATGGACATCCATATCCACGATATTCATATGAACTTCCATATGCAG
>UELU01141646.1:0-10574 GCA_900490025.1 Megastigmus dorsalis
GATACAGACAGAGAGAGACAGAGACAGAGAGAGAGAGAGAGAGAGAGAGCGAGAGAGTAGCGCATTCGGTAGAAAATATCACGCGGGAATACATATCCGCTTAAAAGCGTATGCAGCGCGTTTCGCGTAGTCAAACTAACTAAATTCATCGTTGGGAGAGTACAGTGAAAAAGATATATATATATATCGTATGTATGTATACGTACATGGCGCAGTGAGCCGAGTCTACGCGGTTTATTAGTTCCACAAGTTTCACCAGGCTGTGCATTATTATGTATATAGTATGCATGTAGAAAGCGTCTGCACGACTGTGCAGAGTACAGACAATGGTGTATCCATCCGTTTCTTTGGAGGAAGAATTCTCGCTCCTAGGCGTGCGCGCTAACCGCTAACTTTCACTCAAAGTCTCGCACGCGTGAACCTGTATTCCGGGAATGAATGTATTATCTTTGGAGAAAGGATGCGCTATTGTGCACCGGGTTTAAGAACTTGCAGATCGAAATTCATGGCCGTTGTGTCAAATTCTTAGCTTGTACTTTTTCTTTTTTGTCAATCACACTCGAGAACTTAATTCTTTTTTAAATTCGTATCTTTACGAGTATTTTCTTCGGGCAGACAGATTTGTAAGGTTCGCAGCTTTCTCTTGTGTATCGCGAGTTCTCCAAGCTCTAAGCGATTCTATAGAAAGCTTCGACAAGCGCTTAATTCTTCGAAATCACGCGACCTTTCACCCTAAGAGGCAAACCGGAGGGGAAGGTCTCACGCGGAATAATGATTCGCGTAGGAGGGGTGTGTGCGCACAGGCGGGTACGATATATTTATCGTTTGTATCGGCAAAACTTTGCCGCAGCGTCAAATTGCTCTATAAAATTACTTGGAAAATCACTGCCCTTTCCCATATATACATCTATATACACGGGAATACTTATTTCCCTATAATTCGTCTGAGAAGTTTTCTCCCTGGGCCTCCAGCAGCGCGCGAGCGCGAGGCAGTAAAAATCGCAAGCCTGAATATTGCAGGCTATAAAAAGACGCCGACGGGGGGGCTGGTGGTGGCGGCATATAACGGCGCAGTCCCTGGCGATAAACTTCGACATCGGGCCACAGTGAAATTCCAAGACTACGTCTTGCGCCACGTGTTACGCACCACCTGTCAATTGGTCTTGCGCCGAGACACGATGAAAAAGTATTTATTCGCTTGAGTTGATTGCTCGTTATAAGCTCGAATCCGGGGTACATGTACGGTAGGGCTAACCTTTACCTATGCGCGTACAGGCGTGTGCGCGCGGGTTTTACCAAATTTACGGAGTCGAGCTCGCTGCTGGCAGGGAAACGGTTATTGGGTATTTAGGACGAGGAGCTTGGGCTTATACGTGAAGCGAATATTCAAGGGAATCTTATCACTGGAGGACTTTATCGATCTTTTGTTTGCATGCGTTGCTGGAGATACGAGCACGTGGAATGAGTTAGGGACGCAGGGAAAACCTAGAATAGGGAAAACTTTTCTATATTATAGATATAGTTGTATTTGTTGTTGCTCTTTCCGCTGTTTCTTTCTTACCCGTAAGCGTATGACGATGCGGTCTATTTTAGATGATTAAGCAACGACTTGCTTAATCCGACGCTTTGCGAGGGATGCTTATGTACTCGAAAACATATTCAAGTGTTTCGGTGTATGACAAGCATGAAAATAATCCACCTTTTATTTCAATATCTTTCAATATGAACTCGATTCTGTGGACTACAGAGAACAGCGCTTTTTCGAAAATACAGAAATCGTTAAAAACAGATTTACACATTAAAATCACAGATAATGAAATGATTTAATAAACTTTATTGCGGTAATAATCAGTTATTGCGTAAAATATTAGCTGGTTTACGAATTATTTACTTGACGAAAAATGAAAGGAAAAACTATCAGTGGAAAACAGTAAATTTATAATTACAAAATTTTCAGGCCTCAGGCAACGGTAGAACTTCCCTATTTCAAGTCCATTTTCTTTCGTAGAAACACTCAACGTCTAGTCAACGTGCGCAAGGAAATGTGCTATAGGAGGAAAGCCATCCTCGTTGATAGTTCACCCGCTCGTTTATCATCTCAGTCAACTATACTCTGTGCGATACACGTTTATTTAGTCGCTCGGATCTCCCCTGAACTCCATTCAGCGATGATCATTTCTCGGGTGAACATATATATGTATATGTTATACACGCTGTACATTTAAAGAGAGCGCGAAGAGAGGGACGGAACGAGTCCAATCGTCACGGTGGATATTGTCTCCTCGTTACTCTCAAGTATACACGAGTGTATATCCTATACAATCGTGACGCTCGATTCACGTGCACGCATTCGCGCAAAACTCCCCACCGCTTCCCCCCTTTTGCAAAAGCGCTCCTGCCATACCACGCGGTGTACACACAAAACAGACAGCGTAAACTCGACGCTGCGCGTGTAAGCGATTATGTATTTTCTCTGACACTTTCTCTCTCTCTCCTCTGTTTGCGCGCGTTTTCTATCTCGTCACGCGCGGCCTCGCTCCGCCGACGACAATCATAATACCGCGGCGTTGCGCGTCGTATTTCTCGCGCTTTACCTCCCCCGCGGATGTTTTCGCTGCCTGGCAGTTATACGCGGCGAGGAGGGTGAAAAAAGATCAACCAACTGCGCCGAGAGCAGGACAAAATAACGTCGCTGCGGTTGGTGGGAGGGGGAGGGAGGAGGAGCGCAGAAATCCTGCGAACCAATTGTACGAAATGCGCAAGTCTTTCTTTCGCTTAGACGTTTTACGCTGCATGTTTGGATTTGGATAAACCGTGCATAAAAAGAATGCCGATGTTTTTGAATTTTATTATTCGCCTTGTGCAGAAGTATCATTCGGAGATGCGTTGCTAAATTTTATATTTAAATAATTGAATTTCTTTTAGCAATTAGCTTTATAAATGGATAATTTGAAAATTGAATTGTTTTATTTCATTTACAGCGCCATTTATTACTTGTGCGAGGAAAAAATACGTTGTATAACAAGTAATAAATGTGCAGTATAGAACAAATAATTCTACAAAAATGTTGCGAATCAATGACACGCAGTAATCTATTCTCAAAGTTTCAATTGTACAGTATAATTATTTACATAATATTTGAATCAAGAGCGAGCATGCAATAACACAACTCATCATTTCTCATGGACCCCATGAGGCGAGCCACCTATATACGGAACCGCATACAATTTTTACCCATTAAACATGTAAATTCATGCATAAGCGCACGATTTCGCTCGCTCACTTTCAAGGGCCCCACGACGCGCGCAAAATCCAAAGCCCGCAAGTGTTTGTCCGCGTAGCTCTCGGACAAAACCTTGTCCGTCAAAAATCAGAGGAGGAAAGAAAACAAAAACAAAGAGGGAGAGAGAAGAGGCAACAGAGAGTCAGCGACACATAATGCAAATGTCGTCGTCGTCGTCGTACAAACCTTCCATTATTTACGAAATGATACTCTCGCGCGAGACTGAGCGCAGTGCAATGCGCGGCATATACACAGACGAATAAAGAGAGAGATGAAGAGAGAAGAGCAACCGAGGAATAATTGAACAGTCGACCAGAAAGGGAGTAACGCTAGTGAGAGAGAGGGAGAGTCTGGAGATTCGCGAGAGAGCTACGAAACAAGGGATATGACGGTGGAAAGAACAATACCAAACCTCGGTCGACTTGGTAAGCGCGAGTTGATGAGAGACACAGAGGAAGTGAAGAGGCGAGTTACAAGGGAATATAGTACTAGAGAGAGAGAGAGAGAGAGTACGAGTATACATAGGATAATACGCACAGCAGAAGCAACACGTCGCGCGATATTAAGGAAGGAGAAATTTCACAGGCATATATTATATATAAGGGTAGCCGCGAAGCAAAGTATCGGATGTTGCGGGTTGGCAAGTTAGGGTCCAATCTAATTACGCAAATGTCCGCGACAGGAGGCCGCTGTCGGCCCTTGTACAGCGAATTAGCGCCGAACATTGACGTGAGGCTTTCGCCCAGCTTATATACTTTGGATATAGTCAGAGATTTTGGGATTAAATATCGATTATGGGCTGTATATATATAAGATTAGCTTGCGCTATTGAGATTTTGATCCAGCAGTGTTATTTGCGTCAGATGTAATAAGCAACTTTTGCTCGC
Organism: Megastigmus dorsalis; assembly: GCA_900490025.1. NCBI lineage: Eukaryota > Metazoa > Arthropoda > Insecta > Hymenoptera > Megastigmidae > Megastigmus > Megastigmus dorsalis. The sequence goes on from UELU01141646.1 coordinate 4,171, forward strand.
AAGACAGCTCGAGTATTATTTGTACAGACATCTGTAACGGAAACGTGTATAGCGAGGAAATATACGCGAAAAGGGCGAAATTTGAATTTAACGAGTAGCTTTCGTAGTAGTAGTTAAGTTTGTATACTTTATCTTTTAGTTAAGGTACTTCTTCACCGTAAGAAATATGTTTATTACCGCCGGTTGTAAAATTACGTTTATTACTTTTATGCGGAATAATAAAGATACTGTATCTTCGCGTTTAAACATGTTAGGCTCCTTTCATTTCAAATTAAAAAGGAAAGTTGATTTACAGATTTAAATTTAAAGTAATGAACGTAAAATGAAAAAAAAAATATGATTCAATAATTTGCTCTTTAAAGTGGGACATGTTCGCGTTTCTTATTTTTATTTTTACCACTATACACGACCTAACCTTTTTCTAACAATAAAATATGTAGTCCAATATATGTTTTTTTTTACTAAACTAATGGTGCACTAAAATAAAAGAATTTATTAAAAATAACTGTTTATGAAAATACTATACTTAATTGCGCTCATAAAATAATTTTACTTGCAGCATATTTGAAAGTGTAATCAAATAAGCAGAACAAATGAATTGCGTGAATGACGATTTGAAAAAGATCTCTTTGATCGTGAGCTTGCGGTTGGAGCTTCCAGGATTTAAGAAGAAAGTCAAAAGGAAGTGAAGGGGAAACAAAAGAAAGAACAAGGATCAAGTAGATAAAGAGAATAGTGCACTCTCCGTAATTGACTACTTGGTAAGTGTCCAGTCTTGTGTTACAAATCTCTTTTATTCCTCGTACTTATATGCCTTCCTTCACTATTATTCCTTGAATACACGCTTCGCTACTAAAACCACTTTGAATTTCTATCTACTGCTCTAGTAAATGTACTGCTTATTTGGCATTGTTTACAGTAATTTATATTCAATATAGAGTGTGTTCAATAATATAACACGATGTTACGTAAATAAATGTTTATCAAGAGTGAAATCAAACACGAGCTGTTAAAGCTTCTCTAAAAGATAAAGTGTTCATTGCATCACAATTACACGCGGACAGTACACAAATGTAATATACCTATTACAAAATTTCTAATAAATAGAACGATAGAAATATGAATTACACGAGGCAAATTTATATTCGCCACGATTCAATTCGCGTTCTCTTGCATATATCTGCTCTCTCTCTCCCTCTCTCTCTCTCTATCTCTATCTCTGTCTTCCTCGCTACTCGATCTAGCGTAATTACGCGCCCACCGACGGTATTTACCGACGGGGTAGAACGAATTTTATGAGATGGATAGATAGGTAGATAGACTTAAGTTTATTTGTAAATGGATTACAAAAATAAAAATAGGTAAGAATAATATTTTACATAATCTTTTTTTTTTACAATTTCATTTTCATATTCAGTAAATCACTCGCTTAAAATATTGCACAATTTTTCCTATATTTATCGATCCTGCATGTCATATTACAGAGCGCCTTAGAGAGTAGAGTAGAGAGTAGAGAGTAGAGAGTAGAGAGAGTAGAGAGAGAGAGAGAGAGAGAGAGAGAGAATGAGGCACCAATGAATCGTGCAAGTTTGAGTAAGCCAATTGGTCGTATAGCTCGCGAGGCACCTGTACGAAGGATGAAAAAAAAATCAGCAGAAAAAACAGCAAACGGAAGCGATTTCCATTCCTGTGGCTCTCTTTTTTTCGATTTCCCCATCATTTTCCGACCATTTGAGGGCTTGATATTTTCTCGCGAGTTAAAGCGTAATAGGGAATGTTCTCTATTCTATTATACACTATTTTTATGAAGAAAAAAAAACAGCCTTTTCACATAACACATTATGCTTGAAAAACATTTTTTTAATTTCTACATCATTCATTATTCTTCTGTTCTCAATAAATGAATTAATATTTGCTGCTCCGTCAGTTAATTTCCCTACAACGCAATAAACTCGCGCCAACAATGAGCAAAGGAAAAACCGTTTAGCGTGGCAATAAAAAGGACACTTTCGAAAACGCGAAAAAATTTCGCAGCTAAAACTCGCAGCCAATTATCAAAAATTTCTTTTTATTTTCGTTCCCCCGTCTCCCCCCACCCGCAGCTCTATCCTTCATCTCCCTCGCAGCTACTCTCCTCTCATTCCCCGAGTCCCTCCGTGCGCGCACACTCTTTTGCCCTGTGTACGCGCGCGGCTTATCGCGGTAGCTCGCGCATTGTCAAGTCTCGGAAAAGTCGGGGTAGCTGCATGCGCTCGCTTTTGCCTGTGGGAGCGTCGAAGAGCGAGATAGAGACAGAGAGAGAGAGAGAGAGAAATTCCAAGCCTGGCTTTCGTGCGCGACTTGCGCGGTCCTCCGCTCTCCCTCCTCGGGCATTAAGGTCCTCGAGCTTATACTTGGAACTGCCGCAGCGGCAGCAGCTGCACACTGCAAAATGCCGTGTGTGTGTGTGTGTCTATCTAGCGTGTGTGGGGGGAGCCGAGCCGCGGAAAATTTTGCTCTGTGCAACAGAGCTGCTGCAGCGTCGGAATTACGCGCGGCGGTCCCCCCTTCGAGTGTGCGCCCAAGTACGCGTACTCGACAAAGGGCTTACGTGTGAAATTTGCGAGCGCGAATTATAACCCGTATTGTTGCGCCCCATTGTGTCTGCGTGGGCCGACTCTTGGACGCGCGGATAGGTAAAAAGAGTGTATACGATGTGTGCCTGCCGTGTGATGTGAGCATTTTGAAAAATGATTCAGATTTTGGACGTTGTGATACTGAACATCGTATGTTGTTATATACGCATATATACGTCACGAGTGTAAAAGTAACATGCGATGATTTAAACCATAAACTGCGGACAATAGTCTTTGCAATGTATGTTAGTTAAACGCGCGCTATGATTTTACTTCTTTCTTCCAAACAGAAACTTTGAGATGGAATCTTTTTCAACAAAAAAACTCGTGACGGAACCTTTAGTAAAAACTGAAATTTGATATAGAACCTTTTTCCACCGAGTCGACGCTACGACTTCGCGCTATATATCGAAATCACATCTTTGATCTACCGCAAGGCGATGCGCGAGCCATGCTCAACAACATTTTATGTTAAGCTGATCAGTACACATGTAAGTTAATTAAACGAATCCCCGTAGCGCGAGTCAAAGAGCAGCAGAAAATCTTTATCCGTTGTCATTCGGTAACAGTGCCCCCGCATCGATCGGACTAGATATCTCGTTCCCGATGTGTATATAATACATTTTATCCTCCTCCTCGCTTTCATCAGCGACACAACATTTTCTCTACATCACCGGGGCGTATCTCGTTTGTCGCTACTCTTCTCAGCCAGCGACTCGCGCTAGCTTCTCTCTCTCTTTCTACGCGCACTATCCCATTTCTTTCCTTTAAAAGATTTTCAATTACAAAATAGGATGAAGCCGAGCGATTCTTCGACCCGAAGAGGACTCTTGACAACATATATATATATATATATAGACCGGCACGAGTCGAGCGTATACGCCTGACATCAAGGAGCAAGCCGGCCAAATGTCCCGGAAGAACGTACCGGACACACTCGCGCACACTGACTGGCATTGTCCGTTATATGAAAAAAAGAGGAGAAGGAGGTATAGCTGGAACGAGGACGCTTTTTTGGTATTTTTCTATATAAAATCTCGTGTCAGCGACAGATTGTAGGCTGACAGCTGGGCTGCCGCATGCTGTATATGAGCGGAATTGACTTTTCTCGGATGCGCGAACGCGACTGTCACGAGCTCTCTCGTCGAATGATTGTTCAGGTCGCGAGAGGTTGATTGCTGTGGAGCTACAAAAAATAATACAACAACAGGAGGATGGGTGGAAGAGGAACGAATATAAAAGAAAGCATAACCGTCGTCATCACGTGGATATTTGGTGTAATTGCTTTTTGCGCGTGTATCCGCGCGCGTGTGTGTGTATGGATTGCCGCGCCTCGGACCAAGTCGATTGTCGAAACTATATATAAGTACACTTCGAATCGTGTATAAGAGAGATGCTTCCTCGGTTCTATGTTTTTTTTTGCTTCTGTTACGATGTGAGCGCGATCTGCTGATAACGTATTGACTGTATTGCCTAGTCTCACGCGCAGAATTCGTATAGGTACACCGATATCGATTGATTCATCGATATGAATTTCAGGACATTTGAATTTTTTTACCGAAATTCGAGGAAAGCTTTATAGAATTGTATTTATAGAATGAATTTCGCACATATTTCATAATTTTAATCAATTGATATTGATTTTAATACTTGGAAAACTATTCGAGGAACTTTTTTTAACGAGGATTAAAATTTTTTATTTTTCATTGAAATGTATTTATTTATTCGGTCATCTATTTGATAATTAATTTTCAATACTTTGTCGGTTAATGCTTATTTGTTATTTATTGCAATGTTTTTCGCCAGCAAAAGTAATTAAAAACAAGAAATATGACGTGCTGCATCAATATACATATATTGTTTTACAGATACAAGCATAAGAATAATTGGGTAGTTCGGTAAGTTTCATTCGGCCCGCATCAGAAAATAAGTACTTTCATTTCATTGTTGATACTTTTTTCCCACATCTCTCGATTGTCAACGAAATCATAACGAGTCGAATTCTGCATCCTGCCCTCGGCTAACAAGGGGATTTTTTGCGTCCACAGCTCCTGCAGAGCAACTTTGTTGGACGAGTGTAAAAAAAGAAAAAGAGTCACGATAATGTTGGGCGCGAGCACCTCTCATTTACGGATCGAAAACTTTTAATTTTTCATCGGCGCACCGTCCAAACGCCATTCCGCACTTTGAGTCCTGGCGGCGCGCGCGGCTCCTGAACTGTAGCTAATCACGTAGTTCGTGTGTAAGCTCGTGAACTGCCACAGCTGCCGCCGTCGCCGCTCGAGTCTTATAAAAATTTCATCACACACGCAAAGCACTTCAGTGCGATACATAAACTCGGCGAGAGGTAGAGGAATAAGTGGCCGCGAGAGGCTGGAATGGTAACGCGTCGTCGTCGCGTCCTTTATGGCCTGGCGAATTTAAAAATCCCTTTCGCTTATGAGTGTAAACCGGGAAAATTCATGCGGAAGGTTTAAAATTCTTAAATTTTTCCGAGGAATTGTAATTAAAGCTGATACTGTTTCTCGGAAGGTATAAAGTATTAAAATGCTTACACTGTTTGCCTTCTATGTAATGAATAATTTTTATGAGTGTATGTGCCTCAAGTAATTAATCAAATGTACCTAATTGGTTTTTATTTTCCACGAACTGAATGTTAGAGTCTTAATTATAAAGTGGAATTTTCAGGCATGTAATAAGGATTTAGTTTATTTTTAAAAGAGGAATATATAAAAAAAAGTGAATAAAAGATGTTACCAAATTTACTAGAAAACCAGTTTAATGTTCGAGAATCATCTTACATATTATTCCTTTTATGTACACATTTACACATGATATAATATAAATTACATTAGTTTATGGGAGAATCGCAGTACTATTTTAAGCCTGTCATGGTCTATATAAACTAGTACAATGTTTCATTCTATATTACATGAGCAGCATTAACAGGAATCGTCGTCATAATCAAACCTCAACTGATATTTTCATTAATTTCAAAATTTTCATAAATTAACCCTTTCCCACCCCCAAAAGTCTAACAACGACCCAACAAAATACAGAGCCTCACGTGCATCGCAGTCCCTTCATCATTTCGCACAATAGGGTATCTCTTGCAGCGCGTGGGTCGAGCAAAAAAAAAAGATCAAAATCTCGGCGCTAAGAGTGAAGGTCTGCTGCCGTAGTCGAAAGAGCAAAAAGCTTCGCCAGCTCGAGCTCACTGCAAAACGGCGTAAGCCGGATGTAGGGGAAATCCGTTGTAGACGTAGATCGGCCTGTTGAATGCGAAGGAATTGGCGATGGCCAGTGCGGGATTGGACTCGAAATCCTCGGCCGAGGTTCCCGCACCGGCTGCTTCGATGTTGGTAGTCGGCGTGGTTGGCTCACGGCTTCTCGGCGTCGTTGTCGTCGTCGTCGTCGTCGTCGTCGTGATAGTGGCTGCTGTAGGTGGAGGCCGCTTTACCGGCGGTGGACCGTATTGCAATGCCAGCTGGTTCTTGCCGGGATTAAATGGCTGGCCGTGGGGTCGCCATCCGCGGGACTGGTAAGCCGGATCGGCGAGGCAGCAGCAGACAAGAAGCGCCTGGAGTACGATGACGAGCTGTGGATGTGGAGAGAGAGAGAGGAGAATTAGGACGGAGAGCGAGAGAGAGAGACTCTGATTCGATGTTTTGCTTGAGGTAGTGTTTATCTTGCTCGGAGAGAGAGAGACGATTGTTGGGGCTGAACGCGTAACTCCGAGATAGAGAGAGAGAGAGAGAGAAAGAGACAGAGAGAGAGAGAGAAGGGGGG
>UELU01141646.1:10594-28813 GCA_900490025.1 Megastigmus dorsalis
GAGAGAGAGACTCTGATTCGATGTTTTGCTTGAGGTAGTGTTTATCTTGCTCGGAGAGAGAGAGACGATTGTTGGGGCTGAACGCGTAACTCCGAGATAGAGAGAGAGAGAGAGAAGGGGGGGGGGAGGAAAAGGTCAGGGATATTCATTGAATGCAGATATTTGTACGAACTTGCCTCGTGAATACTTTAGGGCTTCGGGGAATGGCTCCTAAGCTAAGACGTTTTGAAAGGGGAATTTGGTTTTCGTTGATTTGTTGCGCTTGCAGGATACGTCGCGTGGAAATGGAAAAGAAACTTTCTCGCTCTTTGCAGAAGTTAAGAGAAGTTGATGTATGTAAAATTGGTTAAGATTGGAAAATCACAGTAATGATAGTATTACATTTATATGATAAGTTAGAGTATTATGATAAAGTTAGTATGTACATTGAATAGGGCAAGAAAAACTTTATTTTTATACTTATAGACTTCACTTTACTACCTACTTATAATATACACCATCAGAAGTCAACACTATAATTATTTGCGTTTTTTTACTTATTATTCTACCTACATTTTTTATAATACTATCAACGTTCTAGTTTTAAAAAAATTGTACGTAATTTAGATTGCGATAGCAGTAGATCGAATAAGCGTTATAAAGAATAAAATTATAATGTTTGTATTTCGTAAAAGAATCATCGACTATCGAATAATGATGGCTTAGCATTCTGTAATCGTTGCATGATTAACCGAACGATCGATATAAGTTATATATCGAGATAACAGATCGTAATTTCCCTGTATAATATTGCTACATCGTGTATGCACGTCAAGTTCTCCGATGCGAATATCACGCGGTACAAATATAAAGGGGGATAATACGAATAAATTAAAATTAAGTGAAATTTGTTGCTTATAGATTGCCAGAACTCTGTAAACTTTTAAGCCGGCTTTGTGCAAAATTAATATTACAACATTACTTACAATACAAATTGTGCGAGCTTAAAACGAATTGACCATAATACCGCGTGTTTAAACTAAAAGCGCGTACGACTAAGGATTAAAAAAAATTTCCGAACCACAACACCTGTAGAAAAAAAAAGACACGCACGCACTATTTTCCAATTTCTCCGGCTGTACATCGATAACCAAGCAGACACACACACACACACTCACACAGCGAAGCAACGCGATTGACACGAGATACAGAATCCAATCTAAATTAGACACGTCTCTACCAGCTGACAGCTATGCTCATACATAAAAACACACACACACACACACACACACACACACACACACACGGAGCTCGGCATTGTTTTATATCGCTGTCATAAATTGAGCGCTCGCGTACACGCCACGCCATAATACGAGGGGCGCTAATGACATAGACTATCGCCGCCACAGGACCGCCTGCGCCTAACTATATACATGTATATACACACACCCGAGATCCGTGCGCCCGCGTAAATTATAGACAGAGCATCAGTGTATACATGTATATCTAAATATATATCTATAGAGTGAGCGAGAGAGGGAGAGAGAGAGAGAGAGAGAGAGAGGCGGTGGTATACGCAACAACAACGGTCGCGACCGAATCAAAATCGGTCCTCGCTCTCGTGCACCAGCAGAGAGGCGGCCCCGCCGCGCTACCTGATTACACGGATGTGACTAATCAATGACTCCTCTAGCGCTGTTTGCTAATGCCCCTCCGGTGTAAACCGGGCGAAATACGTTGCGCGGCGGCCCTCTGCGGTTCACCAGTCACGCGCGCTCAGACGGATATATACGCGGTATGATGCGTGAATTTTACATAGCGAGTCTCTCCCCGTGTACCTAAGCGAGATTCGGCATAAGGATTTGTGAAAATTTTTAAGCCACGAGCTGTTAATCATCGGTAAATAGTAAACTGTTAATAAAACTTTCTGCACACGCTAGGATTTTCAGTGATTAACGAATTAGCCATAATTATACGGTATATAAAGGTATAAGCCGATGATTACACTCACTCGAACGGAATACCCAACGAACACAAGCGGCAAAGCCAAGTTATAATATAAAACACACAATTTTTCCCAGCTGTCCAAGCTCCCCTTATATTTCACGATTCTGTATATATGTATGTACGTACCTTCATTATCGCCGACTATTGGGATGCGTCGCGGTCTCGCGAAATTCGACTGGTTCCTCGGTAGTCGTGTGCATCGGCATTTATAAAGACGCCCCACCGCATCGGGCTGGCCGAACACGAATACAAAGTAGCCGATGTATACGATGTAACGTGGCCCCCGGCGATTTCGTTTTCGGCGATGTTTCAACGTCGTCCGGCCTCTTTCGTAAAGCCACTATACGTAGTTTCGCAGCTATGCTGTGCCGTATATTTGCCGCTGATGACCGACAGTTGCGATTTACCTTCGGCTATGTGCTGACAACTATGAATTTCGGTTTTGGATTCAATGTATGTAGATATCGTACATGGCGTAGTAGAAACGAACGCGTGGTGCATTATGTTTGTTATTTTACGAGGTGAGAATTTTTAATGAGCTGGTTATTTGTTGAGGATATTAAGAAGAGTTAAGTGTGAGGATATGAGGTGCAAAATTCGATTAAGTGAGTATATAATTTAATTCCAAACTTGTTGTTCGATGCTTACCATATTGTGCATTACCATCATTTACGTACAAATAATTATTATTTTAGCTGTGGTATACTGTTAATTTTTGTGTAACATGGTAATTTTAAAAAGGCAACGTACACAATATATTGATAAAAAAAATTTTAATTCGCAACTAAAGCTGTTTACGAGCACATCGAGTAAACAATATATAATTCGCTCGTTCAGCATAAATTATCCAATATTTGCGCCACCTGACTGTTACAGCGCTAAAGTATAACGCAGACCATACTCCCTCCTTTCTATAAGCACATTAATTTTTCCCCTATAAATTATTTTTACATTGTAGCTCATTTTATCGATCGTTACTCTAAGTGATTCACGTGTGCATTATGAATATTGAATTCAATAAATTTCGTGCAATATTCTCCTTATATATATATATATATTGTTTAAACTCCATTCGAACCTCTTTCATGACGATAAACAGTACATTAATTTTCCCAACAGCTGCCCGCAGAATCTCTCACAAGTGTCACTCTTTGACTCGCGTTAATATTCCGTATTATACTAAATGATAAATAATCGGGCGCCACTTTAGAGATTGCCATAGGCAACTGTATCAATAGCTAAATTGAACGGAAAAAGCGACAATGTGTAAGAATAGAACCCATTAGCGACGTAGATCCCGTCCTATATAATACCTATATTTTTTTAACGAAAGTCGACCTATCTTATATAATACTTTCACCTAAACCGATGCAGCTATCTGGCTAAGCGATATGTTTTTGCGGAAAAAAGTAACGCGCCGGCAAAATTGAACAGAAATTTATGGTGGCCTAGCGTTAATATTCCGAGTGGCGCAGTGCATCATCGCAAGAGAGCCGGGGGTAGCGAGGAGCAAGAGCGAGAGAGAGATGGAGGTATAGGGAAACCGAGTGGAGAGGCTAATTTCCAGATCGGATATTATATCATCGCATGCGATGACCTTTAATAATGCAGCGCGAACAGTAGGAGTTTAATGGACGGCCATCTCTTCATGCATGCATCATCGAAATTACTGAATGTGTCTCTGGTCTATCTACAGCCTTGGCGTCGGGCTGCTTAGTATCCAAATTGACTTATTTCACGCGCGTATTCATCATCCAGTCAATAAGGATTTAGAACGTACGAGGAAAAAGACGCATCGGAAGGGAGATGCAGCTACGACGATAATAAATCGAGCTGGCAATAAAATCTTGCCATTGCGGGCTTTATTGGACGGCAACAATTATTGCCGGGAGAAGTCCGCACAGCGTCGGAGACGGCGTAATGCTCGTAAATCAGTAAGGCCATAGGCCGGCGCAGGACGTTGAGCGACAATTGAAAGCCAAACAAAGGCCCCCCGCTGTACAGCCGCGGTGTCAACGCATTCTATGATCGATCGCTCGTACGCGTCGGTCAAAGCGCGCGTGTACATTCTGTGTATGTGTATAGGCGGTGCAATCCCCGGATTATCGGTAGGCGATACGCGCGGTCTGTAATACCGGGACGTGCGAGGCCAAGCGGTACTACGTGTCTTGAATATCATGCTTCCGCGGGACTCGTTGATCCGTCCGCCAAGTCGTATATCTTCCGCGGTGACGAGGACCTCGATTTTATTCAGAATGGACGTTTTGTTTTGCTACCGTTGCTATACGTACAAATGCGTTTGGAAATCGTTGCTTGTTAGTGCGGTGTGTTGGTTGCAATTTGAGTTATCGAGTTGGAGTAGAGCGTTATCAGGGTGGGATACGAGATTTTTGGTGTCGGTATGGTCGAACTCGGAGGGTAAATGGTGGAACTCCGCGTGAATGGAGGGTACAGTGCGCGACTTACCTACCCTTACGGTCCGGTCGGTTCAAAGGTATAGCGCCTAGCACTGGAATTTTCGCAGTCTCCAACCAGATGGAGTTTTGATGTCTAGTATGTACTTGCGATCTCTAATTCCTATTAATTATTATCATTTTTTTTAAACCATTGTTGCAGTGATGGCTTTTCTTATCTATATTCTTGATAAAGCGCAAGAGATTTCTGCATGGCAATGCAAAATACCTTCAGAACTATGTGGTTATATATTATGGTCCATGTCTTACAACACTCGTCTGATTCCACTTAACATATAAAATCATCATTAGGTGGCTAATTCTATTCGTGAATTATGTTTCTTTTTATATCCTTTGTATCTTTATTTAACTCTTTTATTATGCTATAATATAAATTATTTTAATTTAAATTGTTAAATAATGAAAACTATGGCTCAAAATTCAACGGTTTACAATTCAAATTATAGTTTGAACTGAATATTTTATGATTTTTATGATAATATTTAAAAACCTGAATTTAAGAATTTTCTTTAAATGTAATATGAATATAAAATGTCAGGTAAAATATCATTAGAATCAAGTCTACTTTCACTTTTAGGATTAAATATTCATATAATCCCTTTTTGGTATACGATTACTTTTCATTGATAAAAAAATCGTATCACTATTGTAGGGAAACACGTTAAATATACTTTAGCTAATAAGTGATAATGTACATACGCACGTAATTCACATCAATTTACAATCCGTAATATATAAAATCTATTATGTTCGATTAAAATCGCAATAACTTGCAGTATACCCCGAAAATAAATCCCAGCTAATTCGATTATTTATGATTCATTGCCAATTAATAAATACGAGAAAATAAACCATTTTCCTCTTGAACAATCGCGCGAAATGAACTTCTCGTGCCTCGTCTAATAAATGGACAAAAAATAATGTATCCTGACCGATGATAAGAACGATCATTTAATTAGTGGATATTATGGAAAATAAATGCTCGTGTGTATTACAGCAATACGAAACTAAGTTATCTTCATCAATAACATAAATAGTTATCTAGCGGCTCAGTGAACTCACAAACATATACAAACCGCAGATAATATAAATTGTTCTCAGAATCGTTACTAGGAAATAAAAACCTCTCTTTCCAAAGTTTTGGCACAAAACCGGAAAACGGGTGGATCGCCACCATAAAAAAAAGAATCGCTCGCATCATCATCCAATTGAAATAACTCGCTATACACTCGCAAACATTGTGCGTATACATCAATTCGAAGAATCCCAATTATCGGTTTCCATCGGGGAGGGAGGGATAGGCTGTAGTCTCGCTCCCGCGCAACAGATACACACACACATACACACACAGAGAGAGAGAGACACAGCCACGCAAGCTTCGGCTGGATACCCGTGCCCGCGGAGAATTAATTATACGTCCGATGGACGTCAGTAGCGCATCGCAACGCCGATGCATCCATTCTCTCTCCCTCTCTCTCTTCTACGACACACGAGACGCGTGTAGTGCATATATAGCCTCGCTCTCTCTCTCTCTCTCTCTGTGGCCCAATTTCCAACACCACAAGTAGAGAGAATGGGGCAACGGAGCGGCGAGTATTTTCACGAGGATGCAACGCACGCGCGCACGCATTATTAATCCATCAGGCGCGGCACGCGTGTAGTGTGCGGCTGCAGACGAAGCGTTCGCTTGCTCGACTGGCGGCAATTTAGCAATGGCTGCCGCCACCACCGCCGCCTCGCGAAACTTCCCGATTCTGCTGCTGCTGCTGCTGCTGCTTGTGGCTGACTCACATGTACACCACGTGTATATATATGTACACATGGCAGGTACCACGAGCTCAAAGCGGATAAACTTTATACAGCTGGTATAGCAATTTGGGGGGGGAGGGGGCGACTTTGGCCGCTAAGCGTCGCCGCCACCGCCGCCGCTGCTTCTCCGTTTAGTATGCCGACGACGAAGCCGTTGCAGTAGCAGCAGCCGCCCGGTCCCCTCACACATGCACGCGCTCGCGCAGCGAGAGAGAGAGAGAGAGAGAGAGAGAGAGAGTGAGAGAGAGACTTGGAGGGAGACTAGGTTTGCTGTAAGGCGGCCATCGCGAAAGGAATGTTAATTATTATCGCGGCCAACGCTAGCGCACACCGATGCCTTTTGCCCGCGCTATAAAGGCTCCGCTGCTCTCTCGGGCATTTTAGTTGCACCAGTAGCAGCAGCAGCAGCAGCAGCAGCAACAACCCGGAGCTTGGAGCCAACTAGCGCTTCACCGATCCTTTGCACTTTGTGTTTGCTGTTCAAAGTGATAATGTGCCCTCTCTCTCTCTATCTCTCTCTTTTTCTCTCTCTCTCTCCCAGCCTCTGGCTTGTACGCTTTTTCCTTCTTTTTAAGCCCGATGTTTTTTTGCTTCTTTTATACGAAAAGCGTCGGCTCTGGACCTTTGACGCTATTGTCGCGTCGAGTTATGGAGGAGCGGGGAATGGTGATCCTTGCTAGAGTGCCAGATTGCTCGCTGCCCCACGACTTTCTTTTTCTTTTATATTCTTTTCTCTCCTTTTTTTTATCGTTGCGCGCAGTTTTTTTCTACGTTCTGTTCGCTTTTTCTGATTACAAAATTTACCGGCGCACTGTATGTTTCCTTGAGCTCATTTGGGTCCTCGTGCTTTTATACGACTCAGTCATCACCTTTGAAAATTTTTCTCTCTCTCTCTCTCTCTCTCTTTTAAATATTCCTGACAAATTTCATTTGAATATATTCATGAAAATTTAAAAGTATGTTTCCAACGTAATGTGTAATTAACCGACGCAAAAGCATACCTTTATGAAGAAAATGTGTACGTTAAAATTATGATTTCCTTTTCTAGAATTTCAATCGTATTCTGGATATATGGACTGCGGCAAAATATTATTACGTATATATATACGTCGGCTAAACTTTGTAGTATATACATATACGTACAAGTATTGATAAATCCAACAGAACATACACAGAGAAATGTATTAGCGAACTTGATGTATATTTAATTTCCTAAATATAACTGTACCTTATATCCCAAAATTTGATTTACATTTCCTCTATACTTTTCCGTCCTTTATCGAGTACGTTACATATGTATCGATTTTGAAGCAGAAAGCTATAATATATTTGGCGAGACACTATATCAGTCTTTATTTATTTAGCCGCACAAAAGTGTTTCTTACATTAATTTTCGATATTTTTTTCAACTTTACAAGTTATGAAATGATCTGTACCACATCTGTAACTTGAGATTATAATTGAAAATAAAGACTTTCAGAATTAAATTAATCGGGCAAAGAAGACATCTATGAAACTTTTGGTATAAATAGATCGATATTTTTAAACATAATCGAAGGTTTAAAACAGCGTATAGTGGCAAATTTATCCTTCAAAAGATTCCCCACAATATCTAAATTTAAAAAATGGCTCTACGTTCTTATAGCTTTTTAATAGAAGTAAAGAAAGCTATTCTGATTTCAGCCAGAAACTTGGATAATGATCGTTAAAGTTTCTATGTTTAAAATCTGAGATGACGTGTTCAGTCACAGATATAATCGATTCGAAAACTTTTGAATATAATAGTCTGGAGTATAAAAAGACCTTTCGATTGAACTATCTTTGAAACTCATTACCACGAGAGCCAATCGAGAATTTAGCTCTTAAATATTTGCAGTTCGACCGATCCCGGAAATTATCTCATATACTTTCAAATGATTATTCCCATTACAGTTTTTCGTTAAATGTACTGCTCTTTAAATATAGTTAAAAAAAACGCTGTCGATTCACTGCCACTTAGCTTCCACAAACTTAATTATTTGTTCCAATATACAATGTATAAATAAATTAAGTAAGAATAACATCATTTTTAAAATTTATATTTTTAAAAATTAGCCAATAATTTTAATAAATAGTTTTCAAATTTCAGTTACTGTTTTCAATATGATTTAATATTTTCTTGGAATGCAACTATAATTTTCAAAAGTCTCTTTTTCTTAAAATTTTCATTTATTTAAGACAGATATAAGTATACCATGTACTTTAATTTCAACCGCATTTTAATTGACTCTTACTTGATTACTAATCACAGTTTATTTAAAATAATAGATTACAAATACCGTTGTATATGCGAGTTATAGGCGTTTTGTAAGCAATTGTTTTATTTGTCATTGTAGAGTTGCATTGTTGTTATAATCTATTATTATGAATTTTCTACGATAAATTTCGTAAGCCTTTATGGATACGAGGAAAATAAACTTTTACTGTTAATTTACCAGTCCGAAATGTTGGCAAATTCACATGGTGTTATGTTTACTTTAACAATATCATTCATCGTCAGCAATTCATCATTTTATTGCATATTCTTTAAATTTTATATGAACCTCCCGACTGATAATAACAAGCATATGTTTGGCTTTTGATTATTATTCATCAATCACGGTTCATCTGTCGGTTTATTTGAATATTTGCGTTAAATTTTTTAAAGTGACACCTTCCATATTATTTTAAGTTAAGCCAATATTTGGTTTATTTGTATTATGAAACATTGGCCGAAAGTGTTTTGTAACTCCAGGTATATCGATATCCTTAATCAACTATTTACTTAACAGATTCATATTTCAGAATTCCATGGAAAAAAAAAGTTATTCGAACTTTAACAGCTACACACTGCAATGAAATCAACTGAAAGTTGACGAATCTTAATAATTTGTTATTACAGTGACTTAATTCGGCATAGACAATAGTTATTATAGCTATGCTAACTAATTTTCCGTATACGTTTGAAACACTGTAACACTAGATCTGCAATACCCACTATGCATATATCCAAACTAATTTTAAGGAACGTGTCAACGGTTCGGGAGATATCTGGCTTTAATGAAAAGAAAGCCCAGTAAAAGCCTCGCATGCGGAAACGATTAAGCATTCAATAGGAGCAGGATCTCAGACAAAAGGGCTGCGTACAATTGCAGCGCTTGTCGAAGGTGTAAAGTCGTACCAACAGACGCGTGTCGGTCCCCCCGGGATCAGCGCCTCGTAAGCGAAACAGTAATTTACACAATACATATGGATATGTACGCGCGTGACACGGCACGGAACAGTAACACACGCACACCCACACACTCTTGCACACGCGTATACAGGAGATCGAAAGAGATAGGAAGGTGTGTGACATCTCAAGCTCATTTATGTTTCAAAGCAAATCCGTCCTTCTCGATTTCTCCATAGTCTCGCTCACCAGGCTCTCCTTCCGGCAAAAGAGACGCGAAACCCGAGAGACAAGACTTCGCTCAATACACACATATAGCATACGTATACACTGCGTCAGCTTGACATTTCTTATTCAACGAGGCCCCGGCCCGTTATAAAATCGACGAGAGAATCATCTCGATGCATCGCGAGGAGAACGCGCGTCTACCCATGCGTTTCGCTTTCATATATACATATACCGCACACGTGCACTCGGAGTGCCATGCCTATATATCGGTCCTATATATGGATTAATAAGGCTGCGAGTAGGGATGTTTGTATTGTGCATTATATAAGATCCAGTGCTTTACGGTGTAGTACCCATCGAGGATTTTTTTCTCTGTTTGTTTCGGAACAGTTCCAACATTTAATTACATTTGTATCTTTCTCTCTTCTTTTCCATCTTTGTTTGAAATATGGATGATTTCGCAACATATAACGTTTATCTGAGGATTTTATTCCAAAAAGAGCATATGACATGTTCTCAATATTATCGTGAAATTGTAAAGTTTCAGTCGTCATAATTTATTAAAGCCAAATACCGAATATTCTGAATCGTATAATCTTTTAGCAAAAGTGAACGACTTCAACTTGCGTTGCCCAGCCCGTTTGTTTCATAATTGTATATTACAAGTGGCATAAACCATATAGAACGTCAAACATACTCAACTGCGAATCCACAATAATTATTTTCATTTAATATTGCTTTATCTGTCTAATGAATTACGAGCTTTGCACCATAATGATTGTATACCACTTTACAACCATTACGGTGGTTACATAGTTGCGAGTTGGAGGATCCGATGCGCAGACTCGACTCTTTTGTACGCAATATCAGAATTTGATTATAGTTGTGAAAATAAATGGCCTGCGTAACTATTAATATAAAAAATAAACGCTCTAATTCGAACTTCCCTATATACTAATAGGTGTGCGCATTATTATATATGTGCATGTAAAAACAAAATTCTATGGTCTCTGGAAATTAAGTAGTTGTAAAATTTCGAGATTCAAGAGATTTTAATGAAAGTTTGTGGAACCCATTTTCTAGTGTCGAAAATAAAATAATCCGCTCCTAAACCAGATATAATATTTAAAGATTTTTCAACGCTCGAACGAGATCTGTAAAAATATAGCTTGACTAATGAAGGTATAAAAAATTGTACATAAACAAAAAGTGTATAACTAGATATAGCAGTTATTAACTAATATTTATGATATTATTGTATAAGTTATAGGATTTTAAATTTGCTACGCCCAGCCCATGTCTTTAATTAAAACATATACTATATTTTTAATGAAAAAATATTAAAAAATTAAAAATATGGTCTAGACGTTACAAAATTGTTAATATTAAATTCATTTTTGTACCAATTAATCAAACCTCGTATAAAAAATCGAAGTATATCTATCTCGGTCAAAACATAGATGCCGCTGACTTACTACGCCAAATATAGCCACACATAATCTATTCAAATCTCATAAGAGCTAAATGCATCCAGCTGTCAGTTCAATATGCATTTCTTTTCAATTCCATATAAGGCTGAAAAAAATAACAGCTCGATCCTCGATCTAAAAAAGCCCTCACGGACCAACCGCCCACCGACCTTCTCAAATCTTTCCAATCGATTCGGCGATCGCAGAAGAGTCCCTGCTGCACCGGACCGCGTTTCCATCACGCTTTCAAATTTCCAAGGCTGCGCTTCTATTTTCCGGCCGGCCAACTTGACGCGCGGCACAGTAGCCACCCACCTGCGTATATATAACGTTTGCGCGCTCAGCAGCACACGAAGTATAGACACTGGATATACAGTAGGGATATAGGGTTCAAGCGAACGGGCATAAATTCGGCGATGTATGCCGGTGGGGTAGCACTTCATATCCGATACGTGCTCTCCCGCGGCTATGCGCGAAATAATAAATGCCGCGGACGCTGTGTGCTGCAGTACAGCAGCAGCAGCAGCAGCAGCAGCTCGGTGGTAGCGTCTGGCTCTCTCTCTCTCTCTCGCTCTCTAGGAACTGCTCGCGCGCCGCGCGTCCCGCGGGAGTAGGCACCGACTGATAGCGCGACGCGTCCTCTACCTATTGCTTCTGCTCTATATATGCCTCTTTGCTCTCTCTCTCTCTCTCTCTCTCTCTCTCTGTCTCTCTCTATGTTGCGCGTATGCAGCTCTCTGTCTCTCGAAACAACGACACGCTCTCGCAGTACTCGACTTCTGTCAGGATTTTCGGGACATAGCGCCGGAGGATTTGGCGGCGGAATTTCGAGTGATGAGGGAGACGAGGGAGCTGTGCTCTGCTACTCGATATGGATGTTATATGCTTGAATAAGTTTTTCTTTTATTTTTTGTTTAATCTGTAGCTATATGCTCGATATTAATAATTTTGTTGCGATCTTCGTCGGTGTTGCGTTACTGCCTTTGCTATTTTGAATAAAGTGTTGGTAATTGACTTAAAATACTTGCTTAGATATCTCATTATGTCCAATGTATAGCTAATTATATTTTGTTACGTGAAAATTTCTCCATAACCTAGTTTTTATCATACAGAAAATAAATAAAGGATTTTCTAACTTCTACATGTATATCCCATTCGCTTGTCCGTCTTTCTTACTGTTATCCCTTGCCTTATATTGTGTACTTTCTTTTCTTCTGTGCATCTCTCGTCTATAATTTTCATCTTTTTACCTTTTCTATCCTTTTCTTATTTTACGCCATACGTAAGTGCAAGCTTATGTATGCTCTTAGAAACTTTTGAAAATTTAAAGATAATTTAATGAAAGTTGTATTTGCGAGATTTGCATTTGGTGGCAATTTGGAAGCATTGCGCCGAAATTGAGAGCTCCTAACTAACAAAGTTTTCATAGCTATGCGCTATTTCTACAAACGATATACGAGGATAAAAGAATACTCGAAACTGCCGTATCGTTAAAACAGAATTGATTTTAAATTAATAATGCTGTTCGCATGTTAACAAATTGAAATTTTTCCGAATAGTTCACCGTTCCTCCTAAAAAATTCAATTGTTTCTGTCGCACTATTTACGATGGAATTTTGAATGTTCAAATAAACTCGGAATTATAAATTTGTAACTGTAGAATATAAATGGGACAACAAAGTTTCGTATTGTTTACCCTATATTTTTATAAGCAAAGATAAAAACCAGATAAATTATTCTGAGAATAGCTCGCAATAAAGTATTCTGAGAATTTTGGACAAAATGTTTAATGCACATAATAGCCAATTACTTTGTATTACATCAACTTATAATCAAGACTGGGATAGAGTCAAGCTTTGGGGAAGAAAGCAAATGAAAGACAAGTCAAAGGTAGAGAAAAAACAAAAGATTCGTTTCAATGTCTCATCAAAGGCGCGCGCAAACAAATTAAGCTCTCAGCCGTTCACAGCAGTTGTAGCTCAGCGCGCAAAAAGCGTCGTCTCGCGTATAACCCAGTCTCGGTGAGCCGTTTAGCCTCACATCCACACCCTGCACGCGTGCATATATACAACCGCACCGACTAAATCAGCTAGGAAGCGGCTGACAGCTGGTGCAGCAGCAGCTCGTCGTCGCTGAGCGCACACACACACACATATATATAACTATATAGCTATAATATAAACCTCGTGCTGGGCGCGAAGCGAGAGAGAGAGAGAGAGAGAGAGAGAGAGAGATAGAGGGAGGGAGAGAGAAGCTGCGAGAAGGAGAGAAGCTAACGTCTGCACAGTGGGGTTATCGGGCCGCCTGTAAATCGCCTCTAAGTTTCCGCGGCAGCTGGGGATGCTTGACGTCGCCAGACGACGACGTCGACGCTGCTACGACCGGGCACAGCGAGAGAGAAGGCGAGAGGGAGAGGGAGGGAGGAGAGAGAGAGAGAGCGCTGAGCAGTGGTAGCAGTGGTGGTAGCAGTAGCAGCAGCAGCAGCCGAGGCCTCGCGACGCCATACATCACGGCGGGCGAGCGAGTGTTCGCGACTCCGAACAGCGAACAGGCGCAGCTCTCTCTCTCTCGCTCCTCCTCCTCCTCGTCCCCCTCCTGCGCCAGGCTCCTTCTCGTGCGACCCGGAATTTCGCTGCACTCGGGGAAAGAGACAAATTTCGCCGTGAGACCCAGCGCGAGCGCACGGCGATATAAGCTCTGCCCGCGCCCCTCGGCTTTCTCCTGCGCCCCCCCGGCCCGCACACCACCACGGCTTAGCTTTTCCTTTTACCCCGACACTCCCCCTATTACGCTTCGTCTTCGTTCCTTTGCCCTCCTGCCTCCTTACTCCTACCGCTACTTTTCCACCCTTTGCATATATATATATATATTCTTATTTTCATTGACGTTAGAAACTTAGTTTTTGGATGCGGAATGGAATTTTGTGAATAGAGCATGCGAAACTCGTACGAAACGATTGTGCACAGTTACACAATGGATGCGGTGCAAACGAATTAGTTGGTGATACACGTATCATTGTGCCTGATTATGTAATCATTCGCCGTAGAGTTAATTAAAGTTCAATATGCTCGAATCCCGAATCCAGTGATTGTGTGTAAAGAATTAAACTAATCGATTAAAGGGATTATATATATATAGGTAACGATATAAAGTAACAGCATTACAGCAGCTGCTGGACTGAATAATGAAAATCATTTCTGATAAATAGCATGTCGCGATGTTTCGCATCCGCTGCTTTATTCATTTATACTGCGGATTTATTTATGATGCATGCAAATGAAAGGGTCCGAGACTCCTTTTGCCCTGTGTGGGTGTGGTATGTGTGTGGTGTAAAATTATTTATATTCTGGATTTAATTCTAGCACCGTGTAATAACAACTGTATACCTGAATATTTGATAAGGTATTGGAACTGAGATTCATAGTTTTACAAATTAGCAGAGCATCTACAACAATGATAGTTAGTTTGTTGTTCTTTTTAATAACAGAAAAAATTTTCCTCTAATACAAATAATGAAATTTGTGAGGTTAGCTAAACGAGATTGAATCAAAATATAAAAATGCAAAGTGAACTGCTTATATATAGGGCCGAAAAGGCAATGACCGAAAAGGGTTAAGAAACAATCGGCCGTCGTGGATCATGGCTACATAATAAAGCACTCGCAAGCACCCCCAACAGCATCAGCCGAGCAATACCACCAGAGAGAAAGAGAGATAGAGAGAACAGTGCGAGCAGCTCTCCCATATTCCGCGAAGTGGCTTGGCGCATTTCGAATTCAGACTAGACACCCGGTGGAAGGAGAGCAGCCGCGATGGCTCTTATATGGGGCTGCAGCAGCGCCACTTTTGGCATGGCAAAGTGCGCGCTCGGTGCGAGCGAGAGGTTCGTTTGTCATCGAGGGGGCGAAACAAGATTCCCCGCGTCGGGAAATATATACGCGCTTACCGATAAGCGTTAAGTTTTACGGTTTCCCCAGACCGGAAGTTTATATTTCGCCGTTCAGCCCTTGCCCGCCTACCCCCCGCGAATAATTCTCGCGTCTTTCTTTGGCTGGAGGGGGAGGAGGGGGAGAGGAAGGCCCAGAGCAGACCAAGACTGCGGAGGAAATGAGAATATTCCGGATGCGCGGTCGGGGGTTCAGCTGTCAAGAGAAGAGAGAAAGAGAGAGAAAGTTTACCTTTAATGTGTGTGTGTGTATGTGAGTACAGAGCGAATGGGTTAAATTGAATGTTTCGAGAATATTTTCGAGGCATGTGAGTAACGCGCGCGAACGAGGTGCACTTTTACGGGCCATATACTTTGGCGAGATGTATAAAAGTGCACACTGAATGCTCATTTATCCTCCTATGAAACTGCTCCAGTCCTCTCTCTCTCTCGTTCTCGTTCTTTACTACTTTTTTTTTCTTCTAATTTTCGATCTTGGTAACTTTATTTAGTATCTGGCCTTTGTACAGATTTTTCAAATAGACGTCGTCTACCAATTGCGTCCAAACTAAGTTTTCTGTCGAATTGATCATGGGCAAAGTACATGTTCTATATCCTATGATAATTATTACGACTATAAATGTTGAATAAAGCTTGTATTATTCTTTTCTAATGTTTAAGAAGTCATGTTTGTCAACAATATTTACTTGCGATGGACGAGCTACATTATAGCTCGCTGATTAAAGTTCATTAGCTGGGACATTGCCTATGCTGCATAATGCGAAAACCCATTTGAAAGTCGTTTCGCAGTTAAGACTTGTGGACTAAATTCTGTTGTTGCCCCGAAACCTATAAACATACTTGGGGCTGTAAATATTTCTGCTTAATTCAAGAATCCTGGATACGCAGTATTGACCTAATAAAGAGGTTAACTTATGAATACCTGACTTTTGTAATCCTTATTTGCTTCAACATTAACATATTAAATTAATCAACAACACAGAAAGCGTCAATACAATTTAGTTTGGAATGAAATATTTTGTTAACTTCAAATCGGTACTCCAGTTTTTAGTTTTTACTTTTATTAAAAAGATTTTTGTACACGCTCAACGGCTCATATATTTTAAAGTTCATGTATAACCCTACGTAAAAGCTAAGAAATACACCAACCAATAATGTATACCCCGTAATAAACCATATTATTTAAAGAACGTGTAATGTTCGCAATGACGCAAATCTGTAACAGTAGGGTAACCGTAAAAACTGCGACACAGTAACAAAAAAATTGTACGCATCGGTAAATGAGTGCGTGTAAAAAAATATAGATACAAATCACGGCATAAAGTACAGAACATACTCATTCCTGGAAATGGGAAGACAATGCGAAAATACGGTAACGTATAGTTTGACTTTTTTTTTCTATTTTGAGGCACGCGCGCGTTTTTCGGTGTTTCATCGATCGTCCAAAAAAATGTTCGCCCACGGGATTTTCACATGTTGCATTCTGCACGGCACAAACGATCATTTGACGGATGCAGTCCCATGGAAGAGAAGTTATTTTTCAAATCGACGAGCTTTTCCGTTGATAGCGTTCCCGTAACTGCGAGCTCGATACGTTGTGTGTCAAGCGAAATGCGAACGAAACGCGATAAAGTTTCGCAAAAAGAAAAACGTAGTTAAAATTAGTTAATTTAGCTTATAAAGACCATCGCATAGATATACTGGAATCGTATACATTTTCTACTGAATGGAGATTTTTGTGAATTCTATAGCAATTGCTTTGCCGTACAAGAAAAAAAAATCAATCAGAGAGAAGGAACGAGGAAAAAAGAAGGGAGGCAGTTATTCCAAGTACATTGTACGAAAGAAAAATTGTTCCGGGGACTCGTGTAGTTTGGATGTAGGAAAAGAGACTGGAGGACTCGACGATTTTCGCGACCCATGAAATCCCTGCGAGAAAGGCTTGGAGAAGTTCCAGAAAGTCACTTACGGTGCCGCGCGCGCGAGCCGAATCCGAATCGTTTGACCATAAATACGCATATAGGTAAGGGCGCAACGTGCAACCGCACCGACGCCCCTTGAACAATACGCGCGTTTACCGTACTCGACAGAGCCACGACTTTACCAAGTCGATTTCAGCCTTTTTGACATTTCTCTGGGTTTTGTTTTTCGGGCGAACTATGTATAAAAATATTTGCTGTGCGTTTGGGAAAACCAGAAACGTATTATGTTCTCAATTCATAATTTCTGATTTTAGACAATATTACTTAGCGCATGCCGATGATTTATAATACTTGGATGTATATCGTTCGAGCCCTTTCGAAAACTTGGTAAAATATAATTATACAATATAATTTTCTGCAATATTAAAAATAATAAGCTAATACTCTTTACGGTTATTGAAATAATTAAATCGAACGCAAGTAATACGAAGTTTTTAAAATACGTGTGCTAATAGTACTTTGAAATTTTCGAATATTATTTTAATTATCTTAATAGTTATTTATGTATATATTGCACAGAAAGGGATCGTGATCGCATCGATATTTTGATTATACGGACAAATATTAAATGAGACGATGACATGCGAGGCCGTAGCCACTCTGTTTGACTTTGCGCGCTTACACAACTCATAAAAAAATATTATTTATTCCCAGCATCAACAGTATCACTGTTATTATCGGCAACAATTTCATTTGTCCAGCGCTTCCCAATCAATGTGTGCGCGCGCGCGCTCGTATGCGTGCATGCACAGTAATGCGGCGCGCGATGACCGAAAGATTCGGAAATTTTGCGATGTACGCATTTATTATATAATAACATTCGGTGAGAATTTTATATTATTTTTGTTTAAATCATAATGTTATTATATTGCCCACCGTTAAAATTATTTATCAAACAATTATATTCCCACGTTCGTATGCAAAACCTTCATACTCAATCGCAGATATAATCATAACGTGGAATTTTTACAATCATGCGGTAAACGCGCACGATAACTCGCGCAGTATTGCGCGGGATTAAATTTTCTCAGTTGCGCCCTCCCAAAAGATGTCCTCGCGAGCGCTCGTTCTGCATTGGTGAAAGCTTTTTGGCAGGCTCTTCGACGCTCTACACACACACACACACACATATATAT
>UELU01141646.1:28833-41547 GCA_900490025.1 Megastigmus dorsalis
ACACACACTCACATATATATATACATAGAATAAGTAAAGCGAGCGGTTGAGCCGCCATTGCCGCCTACTCAAGCGGATTGCTTCGAGAGGGGCGGCCACCGCTGCCGCCGACGCCGCTTCGACTTACCGCGAAAATCTACTTGAATGAAGAAAGAAAAAGACAGAGAGAAGTTGCGGAATCGCCCGAGGGCGCGTGTTCCTCATCAAACACCAATCTTTAACCCTCCGTCGCGTCGTAAAATGCGCTCTAAAAGGAGTTGTATATTTCGCTGGCAGTACAGTCTGAATTCGAAGCGCGGCCGACTGCTAAAGAATCGATACGATTTGAGTTTTCGTTTTACATAATAATACCTACAATTGTGCAAAAAGGTGTATTAATAAACCTACAATCGAAGCACATTTAAAATAAAGCTTATAAGTTATAATAAGTGTCGTTTAAGATATTTCTTATCACGTCAGTAAAATTAATTTAAATTTAATTATCACAGTTCTAAAAATGTACAAAAAATTTAAGTCAATTAAAAATTACAATGATGATGCAAGCTTTAATAAATTATTACTTTCCGAGCACTAAACTGATATTAATTTTCACAGAAAACTCAAGATTTCATGAGTATATGGCATGGAGATTTATTATTACAGTATTGTCACGAACATCATGTAATTATATTATACTTTTATGTAAAATATCTTGAACTCGTTTTTAAAAATCATTTTTCATCTCCCTATTAATAAATGCAATTCATTTTTTAACTTTTCTTTCTATTACGGTACACAATACTTCGATATCGAATGGTATAAAGCGATATTATTTTTGTTCGCAGTTGTACAGTCGATCGGTAGAAAGCAATGTCAGGAATGGTGTGCTTGAAAAAAAAACTCGCTGTGGGAGAGTAAACGAGCGATTGGTGCCGGGAACGGCGGTGAGAAATCAAAAGTTGAAGACGGTAAATGAAGAAGTCGACAAAGATTTCGCTGGGAAAAATTATTAAGGAAAGGAAATAACCGACAAAATACTCTGTTGAGGTGGCGGAAATATTTAAAACGAAGTTAATTCAAATGTTATTAGGAACACAATTTTACGATGCGGATTGACAGTCTATTACGGGTTTCCTAATTGAACAATGCAGTGCATTACATAGCTAGAAAGGATGACGAATACGTTCATGATTTGATTATGAAAAGCTTGATAGAAAATATTTTTCTTTGACACTACATCAAAACTTGAGTGATTCCAGAATAATAATAGAATTCCAGAAGAATAACCAAGTCAACCGAGTCACCAGCACACAATATCTTCCAATCGATCCGCTATCTCGCCCAACCACACTATTAGTTTGGCCGGCTGATTTAACAAGGTAAGATTCAATGCAATCGAATTAAAAGAAAAGAGAGATTTTTTTGTCAAATTTCATAAAGGTTTTTCCAATCGCATTGATCTCGAAAGTTTGACAGATTCGTTAAGAAATAAATAGCCCAATACAAACACACGAAGATAAAGTCTGAACTCGAAAATCTTCTCTTAACACTCAATGGCGTTCAACCTTGCATTCTATTAACGATTATCAAACAGGAAGAATATAGGAACAAAGCCCTTTGCATAACCGATATTCTAAAATTTAATGAACTTTCATACGCCTATAATTAACTCAAAATTATACGTCGAAGTGGATCATAGTAACTCTATGTATCAACATGTATACATATGTTATATGCATAAAAAAAATATCCTTGTTTCCGCACTTAGTTTATTCAATGTTTAAATTCATAGTATTAACATTAATTACTCTCACTAAGTATGATTACAGGTTACAATCGGGAACACGTTATACGCATGTCTGGCTATATCCAGCAATTATGTAATAATCTTGATACGGCGTACAAAACTTGAAAGAACATGCAAAAAAATCGCTGACAAATATTTAAAAATTCTAATGTATTAGGAAATGAAAGTACCAAGAAAGAGGAATAGAGTGAAAATGAATGTACGTACGTGGATTTCAAAAGCAAAAGTCAACGAAGATGAAGGGTTTTGGAGTCGCTCCCTCTATACACGTCTACCACTCTTCTATTCTCGAAAGTTTTCCTCGTTCTTTTTTGAGGGTCGACAAGCAAATGTGAAGAGGCGCAGTAGCGACTGCTTCAGCCTGACTTAAGTTGCATACACACGCGACAAGAGATAAATTAGACTTCTTAAGAAGGTTGGAAACGGGAGAAGAAAGAAAGTAAGAGAAGAGCGAGAAGATCGCAAATAATAGTTATTAATTTATTATTTATCAATTTTTTAACATTTTATTTATGACATAACTTTTGTGCAAATTCGTTTATCTGGTGTTTGTAAATAATTTTTATCACGAAACCAATTAACGTTTTTTTTCGCAGAATATTTGAAATTGTTCAGGGAAAGTAAGTAATATTGGAAATGTATTGGAAAATGTTTAATTTTTGTTAACCCTTCCTTTATTTAAAAATGTACAAGCAATTGATCAATATCAATCAGTTGCTGAATAATATTTTAAAATAGTAGAGCAATCAATGTTTAAAATACTATGCACTATACACCGAGAGAAGTCGAAATTACTCATTTAAAAATTTTTTTTTCATAGTTAATCAATTTTGTACGAATCAAGTGATATATTATATAAATATTAAATTTGTATCTAATTTGTCTAATTGAATAGATTGACTTAAAATTCAGTGCACTAATATTTAAAGTTATTAAAAATATGTTTCGCAATTTTCATGCAATATTCTTCGACAAATTATTGACAAATTTTGAAATTTAAAGTCCTTATATACAACAATATAATCATATTTTTTATAAATATTTGGCAGGAAAAAAAATTCAGGAAGCTAAGGATGAATCTGTTGGCAACGTTTTTTTTTTGTTAAACATGAAAAAATATTAGAAATTTTAAATTTAATTATATTATTTATTGATTTATTGATTCTTCGTTGAATTTATTACATCTATTAACGCACACTCGTTAACCGCATCAATTTGCATTTATTAACGACAAGACATTCTTTCTCTGAGTAATATCAGCACAGTCACGAAGCGGCAGTGCAGCATCCCATTGCTCGTGCTCTAGCGCCGTTTAATTGGTCCCCCTGACAATGAGATTCTGTTAAGCCCAGGTACCCATACATACCTATATACACGTATATATGCGATGCTCTCGGCATTCACTGAATATCCTCTGGACTCGTCCACTACCACCAGTCCCCCGTATATACCTGGCTCGTTTTCTCTTTCTCCATCTCCTTCTCTTCTCTCTCTCTCTCTCTCTCTCTCTCTCTCTCTCTCTCTTCCCCTTTTGTACCTGTTCTGTTTCTCTCGCGAGTACCATAAATTTCGCCAACCAAGCATTTACGCCTCGAGTCTCATTCAGTGCCGCGACTATAGCGTTTCGCAAAACGGCGAGCCGTGCTTTCCGAGTGTCCGCGAACCATACGCGAAGATCAGAAAGGCGTTAATGCGGAAGAACGCGCGGCGATTTTCGTATGTCCTATATATTGTTACTTAAAACAAGCACGTCGCCCCTTTCTTTTTCCATGGATTTTCCAAAGACGGCTGTTGCTCGTGGAAATCGGGAGAATTAATTTTACGCCCGTTGATGTTTGGGAATGTAGGACGGCGCTAGGTTGTATTCGTGGACAAATATGAAACACGCGAGAGCTTTTGCTGGATTTAATTATCGACTTGCTCCCTTTGACGAAGCAATCATAGAATCGCAGATATACTAAAAAATAAAGAGGCTTTATGGTTTCGTTACCAGAATTGCATTAGGATTTCTTTCTAGAACAAATCAAGTTGGTAATGACGTTTTCTTATACCTAAACAATTTAGTATTCTTTGAAATGTGATAGATCAAGAATAGTAAATTTAAATTTTGAAACTTTTACTTTAAAACTCGAAGAAGTTCACAAGTTTTGGAACTATATGCACAAATGAAACTTGTATAGTGCATGCGCATATTATATAGTAGAGACAATTAGGTATTATTTAAAAAAGTTTCTAATTATAAATTATCGGAATAGATTAGAAAATTTTATATTGATCTCTTTAGTAAAGTGTTATATTGATATTTTTAAAATTACTTGATAAAAATGTGGATTGATTTTACGATTAGCATAACGAATAACGTATTAGGTATTCGTCAACGTTTAAGTTTGTAAATAGAAGTTTCTTCACATAAAATATGCAATACAAGAAATCACTAATATTTCAAATGCGCATTAAATAGGATAATATAAATAACAAATAATAAGCTTCTAAAACGTATATAATTTGTACGAGCGAATTCCCGCAAAAAACTAAACTGCACTTAATAACAATGAAAGGGTAAGTGGTGCTTTACTACATCGACCTGCAAGAATGGCATGGATTTGACAATCATGTTGAAGATAACGGCCCACTGCATACCCATTAAATAAAGAGGTACAATTGCGCACTTGCGATCCGGAAGCGCGAGTGCGAAAGCTCAGTCGCAACAAAAAGAAAGAGAAAGAGAGAGAGAGAGAGAGAGAGAGAGGGAGAAAGGGCGAAAGGGTAGGAACGGAGCAGTAGCTGTAATGACGCCTGTGCGACTACGATAGTAAACGAGAGATTTTTTGCGCTCGCACCTCCGCTTCCTGCTAGACGCACACAATTAACGTTAATCGCCCTCGTAAAAGGGTAGTAAGGAACCGCACTAACGGCATCGGGGGGCGTCAAGCCAGAGAGAGAGAGAGAGAGAGAGAAAGAGAGAAAAAGAGTACAAGAGTGCGCGACATCGTCGGGCCTTGTGTGCTGCTACTGCTGCTGTTTTTTTCTGAAATTGCTTCCATATAAGAAATCAAGCCTGTTTCCCCCCTTTCAGCCGCCGCTGTCGCGAGTGCGAGAGAGAGAGAGAGAGAGAGAGAGACATCGATTTTTCACTTTCTCAATCTTCCGGATAGCTCCCCTGCGCAGCCCTCCTGTCCGCCAAGGTGCGCCTCGCTGTCGAAACCTCAAAAGATTTTTATTGCGACGGTTGCCAGGATCAGCTGAAGAGGAGAACAGCGTCTTACAGGTAAGAGGGGCAGGGGAGAGGAGCGAAGGGATAGAGGCGCGGGTAGGAAAAAGGGCTAGTCTAGTCGCTGCGCCTTGAAAAGAGGCAAGAGAGCGAGACGGCAGTAGTAGCGCCCCGGCTTTATACAGACGCCACGGTAGCACGACGGATTTTCTTCCCGTCGTCGGTCCCCTCCCCGAGTTAAAGGAGTTTTATAGAGGTCGTATGAAAACAATATCGCATTGACTATAAAGTCGGGATATGGCTGAGTGCAAGCTCCTTATATTACTTTGGATTTCTTTCGTTTCGCCTTTCTCTCTTTTTTCTTCTTCTTCTTGCTTCTTGCATCTAGCGCTTTTCTTTTGTTGCTCGTGTTTATAACGGAAGAATGTTTATTTGAATGAATTCAGTTTTTCCAACAAGTTTTGCGCTTTCGGGGATTTCAGGGCGCGATTATACTGAAATATATACATGTTTATTTGCCTCGTGATGGTTGGTGAATTGTGCGAGTTACATATTATTAACGAAATCCGTAATAGGAAATAACAGTTGAGAAGAAATTCTAGAAATCTGTCGGAAGGCCTTTGGGTTGCGGTCACGTTTAAACAATTCAAAATTACAAAATTGTTTGTATTTTCGGATGCTGCATGAAAAATGTTGCAGATACGTTGAACAATTTTACTCTTTTATTTTATTTTATATTTGTCTATATAATTTCTTCTCTCCGTATCTGATATTCGCCTCTCTCGCATACTTTATTTCTCACTTCCACTTAATTCTCAGAACTTTCATCAGTTTCAGCAAAATCCAGTCAGTGAAATTACTAATTGAAATGAGCTCGACGTGTATCATCTATTTGAATTTAAAAATTTTAAGATTAATTTAGGAAGTATTTGCGATGCATCGGAATAGATTTTCGAACATTTATTTCATGCGATTATCAGTTGAATTCATAGCTTTCTTCTGATAATACAAAAAATATCGGCTTGCATTAAATATTAAATAGAACTGAGAGCCAAAAGGGATCGAGAGTGAACTGTTTATACTCACATCACACATTTCTGTGTACGGAAACTTGTTGAATAGTGCCTTTGTATAAAGTGCATTATAACGTATCCAACCATTTTATACAGCCATTAAAGTAATTTATAGATTTTAAAAATTTCTCACACAATGTAAACATTGGCCCTACTTTTGATATAAAATAACGCATTATAATTATTAGCAGAGGTTCATAAATAATTGTTAGTTCAATCATTATTCAAAAATAAACATCGAACGCAAACGATAACAATACAAATTGTAACTACGAGTGTACGGCGCGAACCTTATTTTAAATCTACAGTAGAATTAAATATTGGTGCTGAAACTCAAGCTCGATCGAATCTGCATATTATACGATTGCGCACTATGTATACGCCTCCAAGTTATCATTTGCTTTATGTGAAATGCAAAGTAAATCAATAAATCTTTCTCCCGGGGCCGCGCGCGCAATCGTACGTGGCCGCCGCTGTTCAAACAAGCGTAGCAGTCGCTATACTCGGTTCCCGGAAGCAGCAAAGCCAAGTAGTCGAAAATCGAAAACAAGCAAATATATATTAAGTCAACCGAGTGCGCACAAATTAATTTCAGAGTGGGGGACGCCGTCATATATACAGGAATGGCGGGAGGACCATAGCGAATAAACCTCCGCGCGGGGATAACGAGGTCGTTCGTGCAACTCGGCAGCGAACAAAAAAAATCGTCGATCTTAAGCGACGTACGAGAATATATATATGCAGTGCGGCGGGGGATCCTAAAATACATGATATTCATCGCAGGATCGTGGCGGCGCGCATAGTCACCCCCTCCCCCTCCACAATAACCCACGTAAGAGACGTACGAGGCCATTTTACACACGACAAGTACGTACTAAAATATCACTCGGTGATTTATATATACATGCGCTCTGAGACGGAGCAAAATTTTACAAGCCATTTAGCCCCTATATTAGTGCCATATATACATATACTAATATTCCAAATGAAACTCAATCCGCGGCCGTTGCGATTCTGTCGGTGATGTGCACAGCAGCTCGCAGAGAGAAAAGAAGACTAACAAGAGTATAAGCAGGGGAGGCCAAAATAACGGGAGGAAAAAGGAGAAAGGAGCGCGGGCATAATTGAAAAAAAGAAGTTGGCCCGTGCGTCTCCTCCTCGAGGCTGCTGCTTCGTTCGCTACGCGGGCAATGAAAATGAAACGTCCGATTTTAGTGTAAGTTGAAAAACCCAGGCAATCTCGCAAAAGGGCTTCTTATATATTTTCCAGGCTGTAGGGGGAAACGGATGCGGCGCGACTATATACTCGCTCCCGGCCGTACGCATACAAGAGCGCGCGCCTCCCGAAATCCCCGGCTATTTCGCTTGTTCCCCCTCCCAGTCCTTGCTCTCCTTCTCTTTTTCCCTCCTTCACATAGAGAGGGTAACGGCGATGTTTGTGCGTGCGAGAGTCTCTATACACGGCTGCAGGGGTTTTTGTTTTCTGCGACGACGGCGGCGGCGGCAGCCCGACGGCCGAGTGAGGAGCGTCGATTTCCGGGGCGGCAATTTATGGGGGCTTGCGCGAAGCTGGCTTTTCCCCCTTTCTCTCGTCCAGGTTTGCCCTCTATTCTGGAGCGCCACGCGGCCATACGTGTATAACAGAGGAGAGAGAGAGAGAGAGAGAGAGAGAGAGAGAGAGACGCAGGAGGCCAGAGCAGTCGGCCGCTGATCCCCGCGCGCGTACGCGAAATATGGGGAAAAGTTGCAGTCACGTAGCGTGCATCGTTCACGTAAGAAGTAGCTCAATTCCGCGGCAGAAAGCGGACGCTACTACGACTTATCCTTTCCCCTTTCTCTTTTAACCCCCGGGATACGCGAGCTTTCGCTCCCTGTACGGGGGCCACTCTTCTCGTGTCTGCAGGCCCGCAGCAGCTCCTCTTCTTTTATATTTATGTTCCGACGTTGCTCTCTCTCTCTCTCTCTCTCTCTCTCTCCTCTGCTCGTCTTCCACGCGCGCGCGCGCCGCCGCTTCCGAGATTCCATTTTTATTGCCCTGTCTTTGTCGGGGAGGATGGACGACGAATCGCCTCTGTCGAGGATGCTTTTTTTATACTGTGTATAAAACGCGCACACGCTGGCCGAGGAGGGAGAGAGAGAGATGAAGAAGAAGGACGAAAGAATCACGTGTGAGATGTCGATAGTGTATATTCTACCCCGTGACGAGTGGACACAGAGTCTCGAGCTCTATAGAGAAAGTACAACGAGTTTATGCAATAAGCAGCTTATTTCGGGCTTCGACGTCCAGAGAGAAATTGAAAGCCGCTCTCTGCATTGATATTGGCTTAATTTCCCGATCCAACTCTTCGGTCTTCCTCGATGTGACGAGAAATAAAAAAAGGGCCATTCGAGAATAAAAGAGTTTGGAAAAGAATGTGTATAACGATTTAAATGAAATCTATATTCCGTTAGGGGCGTTTAAGGGGCCTTTAATTCAAGGAAACGAGACAAGCTTAAAAGCAATCGACTGATAAGAACGCCTTGTTATACCATTATAACATTCGTTCTGAAGAGCAATGAAACAAAATGTTATAATAAAGCTCTCATCGTTGATGGAAGAAAATGATACAAAAAAAAAGAAGTACGTTCCCTTGTGGAAGTAATTCAATTCCATTGCTGTACATAAACTTGATTCATTTTATATTCTCTTTTCCATCATAAAATCCACGAAAGCATAATTCCCTCTTATCATTCTTTATACAGAATCAACTTTTAAAATGTACTTATATATGAAATACGTTATAACATTTTATTTAAAATAACAACGTTTCAATTACAATGGGCTTCGTCGAAGAAAGCAGACAGCCAGTTCCCGGGCTTTGTAATGAAATTAACGTTGCACAGATAAACGGAAAGGGCGTCATTTATTCACACTTCTTTAAATCATTCGCTTCATATATATCAGCGAGCAACGTACAATCGGGTCATATTCCAGAAAATGCTTTCGCGCTACAAAACGACAGCATAAATCACACTGTAACATACATGGAACGAAATTTCGCAATAAAAATCTACGCGCAAAATTCTCTCGCTAATAAATATAAATTTCGCGTTTTACATGCGCGCGTGTGGCTCACACGTACATGACGAGTTTCGGAAGTGTTTACAGAGTCGTCTCTCTCTCCCTCTCCCTATAAACCTTTTCTTCTCTGTTTCCAGTTCCTTGTCCATCGTCATTTCCGTCGTAATCCTCTCAAGTGGGCGCGAACATTCACCTTCTTTCACTCCAACCTCTTTGCAATCCGTAGTTCGTGCTTTTTGAATTCTTTCTCACTCTCCCAGGCTACAGATGGTTTTCCGCATTCACAAACCCTCCCTTTCTTCTCTTCACGCTTTTCTACCTACTTCGTTGCATTTTTTGTATTTTATGTTTGGAAAGATTCCTACCTTACCACTTCTTACGTTTAACGGCATATATAACGGCAGAGACTAGTTTTTGGAAAAAACTCTCTTGTCAACATCTCGTATGCAATATTTACATCATTACTGAGCTGGTGACAGTATGGTTTTTTTTTTTTAAAATTAGTCTTTATATAATTCGTAAAATGCAAGAACCGGTAAGGTAGTGAATCTACCGACGATAGCATATCCGCTTAATAAAGATTATTAATAAAAAAATTAATTCCACATCGTGGTCGCGAAATAGATAGCTTTGTCACGTAATAATTTCTTTTTACATTTTGGGTGTAAAATAATAATTTAAAAAAAAAAACATGAATTGTTGAAATTTATGTAAGAGTTTCAAAAATTAGTATAAGAATCTATCGTTCTCTTAGACAAAGAATTTAGATGGCACATAAGAGAGTAATAAAATAAGGAGTTTAAGAGCTATTAATTTCATTAACTCCATTTGTTAGTTCCTTACGTAAAAAGAAGTCCAGTTCAAGTGAAAATAAAGAAATTATCCGATTACATTAGCTAGAAAGAATTTTTATTACTGAAGCAATTATAGGCAATCGCTTAAAGTAGATTCTTTTTTATTTTCTTTATTTACGCATCGTTAATTTTCTAATTTCACGATAATCTTTTGAAAGTATTTTGTAATCCAGAAGACATTCGAGACTTCACGAACATAAAATTAATTTTTCCAAAAATGTGGTTATTTGATGCTAAACAGATTAAAAAAATTATAAAATAATCGTAAATAATGAATTTTAATAGTTTTATAGGTTAATAAAGTACTATCCAAAGTACGTACATGACAATAAATAAAAAAGCATTAGTCAATTATATTTTATGTTTGATCTGTATTTATGAGACACGATACTTCTATTTTAAGCAGTATTCACAAGACTTTACAGAAATTTAACCACAGGTAGAGAAGAAAATAATTACATATTTCAGGTACAATACGATATACGAAACACGAAAGACTCCCACAACAGCTCGATAATCGCGAACCCATCCGTGTACCTGCTATGTTCATTTTTACGCGTTTTTAAAAATCGAGTTTTTTCACCGCCATTATACAAATGCATTTTGTGTATTACGCCTTGGAAATGAGCATTCGAAAGTTATGCGGAAAGCTCATTTTGTGTGGGGGTAGTCTAAGTGGCCGTAGGCAGAACTGCGATTAACATAAAGTCAAAGTTTGCCGCGCTCTTGAGAAAAAAAAGAGAAAGAACAGAGAGAAAGAGTGAGAGAGAGAGAGAGAGAGGGGAGAAAGAGAGAAGGGGCGTGGAAAAGAAAACAATCAAGATCGTTCGGGGCGCGCTAATTCAGGGCGCAGGCGCGCCTTTATGCGATATACACACGTATACAAGCTGTAACGTAAAACAATGGGCACTTTTATAGCCGATGCATATAAGAACAAAGATACGCGCGAACGATTCGCTTTCACGTCGAGACCCGGTTTATGACTGCGCATCTTCTGGCCACCGATGATGGGCTATTATTTGCCGCACCACTCTCTCCTTCGATATTCCTCCATGCTGTGAAGCCCACTCTGAAGTTAAGCTGCATCGAGCGATATGATCACGATATTGGCAACGTCTGCGATAACAACTTTTTGATTATATACTTTAGAGCGAACAAACGTAACGTAATCAAGTAGCATAGAATTTTAAAAGTGTCGTTACACTGAGTCTTCTGCGATGGATGTGATTTTTTGTCCGATTACCTGACAGCGTACATAGAAGAGTGTCTTTATGTAGTGGTATTCTTCTTGAACAGCAGAAACAGCTGCATTATCAAATTGAACAATTGATTTTTTGCACAATGCTTATGTATCTTTTTTATTAGCGACGTGTAAATAGCTCGTAATTGTATCACGTTCCGATTCAATCGCATTATCTTGATTTCATTACAGAATTTGGGAGTTGATTTCCTTCATCCTTTATCGATCATTCATGGAATCAATTTAATATTTTACTTCCTCACAGAGAAAGTTTTGTATTTTAAGTATTTATGTAGAAATACGTAACTTTTTTCCCTGTGTAATGTGTGTGCGCGCGTGGAGCGAAATATCTCGGAAATGCATCTTGCAATATACAAGTGTAAAGTAGCGGTAATAAGCTTACATTTTCATTTTAGAACGAATTATTAGGACGTTTCATTCAAAAGTTATTAGAAAATAAAACTATATTTGAAAGGCATATTTTATAACTAAAATAGACGCTGAATATTTTCTTTATTTTAGATCGTTAGTAACTTTTGAATGAACTGCTAGTAACGCTCTCTAAAGTGAAACTGAAAGCTTATTATCTATACTTTTGAGTTGTGACATTTCTAACGTTGTATGTTGACCTTGTTATAAAGTTTTGAAATCAACATTTTTTTAATATTTTTGATGAAAAACAAATTTTCGCTACTTGCCAAAGATTGTCTTTGTATGTTTTAGCCAAATCAGTAACCCGGAGGGCTTGAATTCTCTTGTCAGTTGGATTTTCCAGCGCTTGATGTAGCCTGAAAATGAACCATCATTCAGCTAAAGAAAATCGTGCAAACAAACCCTTTCGGCAGAAATAACATAATATATGATTTTAAAAACTTTTTTCATTTAAAAACGTGTGAGGTGGTTGGTATTTTTTTTATTGTAATCTTGTACCACGCTATTAAAATGTAATAAGCTAATCTTACTTACAGGAAATTTTTTTTTAAGAGATTTATTTGATTGTTTTATATACTTAATACATGGACGTAGAAACAGACGAGTATAGAAAGACATTCATTTTTAATCTAATTATCAACTTTTTCTTCACAAATTAAATGATGTATGATGTTTTAAATACTGAAATTGAATTTGTAAATGGATTTTTTTTTAAATTCATGTGCAAGACAAACTATTTAAAAATTCTCTTTAATAAATAAATGCTGTCTTTTTTGGTTGCAGGATTAAGTGATTTATCGATCCATGCGGAAATAAAATTAAATGAGACCGAAAAAAAACTCTACCTGTATTACTCGTTAATTAAGGACATCCGGTATATTTCTAGTAATTTTAGTCAGTTGAATGTGAACCCGTTCTGGTTTACATTTTATAGATGTCAATAAAGTGGGTAGGCTTACAGGTTGACTTTAAATCAAAGTATTATTATAGAGGGAGAAAAATGGTAATTAAGTTCTTTGTCACACATCCAGTGCACACGCGTTCACACACACACACA
>UELU01141646.1:41567-89201 GCA_900490025.1 Megastigmus dorsalis
TTTTTCTTCACAAATTAAATGATGTATGATGTTTTAAATACTGAAATTGAATTTGTAAATGGATTTTTTTTTAAATTCATGTGCAAGACAAACTATTTAAAAATTCTCTTTAATAAATAAATGCTGTCTTTTTTGGTTGCAGGATTAAGTGATTTATCGATCCATGCGGAAATAAAATTAAATGAGACCGAAAAAAAACTCTACCTGTATTACTCGTTAATTAAGGACATCCGGTATATTTCTAGTAATTTTAGTCAGTTGAATGTGAACCCGTTCTGGTTTACATTTTATAGATGTCAATAAAGTGGGTAGGCTTACAGGTTGACTTTAAATCAAAGTATTATTATAGAGGGAGAAAAATGGTAATTAAGTTCTTTGTCACACATCCAGTGCACACGCGTTCACACACACACACACAGATCCTTCCTCGATTCTCACCGAGTGACAATAGCGTTAATATCCTTCGCTCCCCTCTTTCTTTACTATCTCGTACTTAATTGTTTTCCATTCAATCCCTTTAAATTTATACCATCGTTGAGCAGCGTCGTTCCGCATAAATACTATGTAGATTATTGTATTATTTAAACACGAATGCTTCAATAATAGTATACTATTGACTTGAAGCTGAGATTGTTCTTCCGATCTTACACTGTCAATTACGATATGGTTCATCGAATATTTTATACCTAATGTACTATAAGGTTATTTTAACAATTCTTACAACTAATTACTTGAGAAATTTGTAAATGTATATATACCTTTTAAAATTGCCAGAAAATTATGCCCATTATACAAAACAACAACAGTTCCCTAAAGATAGCTAATCTATTCACATCTAGTATCTCAAAATCGTAGCAATAGGAGAAGGTCGTGTTTACCCGCAACGTATCTTAGATTGGTTTCTGGACGCAGTCTTTCTACACTGACTTATGAGCTATTCGACAGATGCGCGAATTATGTCGTGCGTCTAATGCAGCGCATTGGGTAATCACGGCTCCGCTGTTTAGTGAGTGAGTGCCATCTATAAGTGTAATTTGTATTTCATAGTATATTATATGCAAAATGCACTAGAATTGTAATAAATAAAATCTCTTAGTATAAGATAATTTTGAATTTTAATTCTTCCTTCTCCTTTCTTCTGTAATTCATTTGCCGTATTGGGAACACTATGGAAATAGTCTTTCATTGTTTATTTTAGTTTTATTGATAATTAATTACCGACATTGAGTTTTCATTTAACAATTTTAATTGAGCCGCTGCAACGATACGCTCTATACATTAATCGAAAAACAAAATTGTTTAAAATAATTGGGAAATTTTCGAAGCCGTGCATTGTGTTTATACCCACATAAAGAGTTTCCAAATTCTCGCAATAAAACGGAATAATTAAGCATGTCGAACAATTCGCCTTTATATCCGCAATATACACGCAGCAAAAGCGATTCGATCCTCCCCGTATTCGCATTTCCCTTAAAATAACTCGTCAATTTTTCGTCAACTCTGCATGTACGGAAAATGAGAGAGATATTCAGACAAACAGCAGCAGCACAAGCCATAGAGAGACTAGCATGCCTATAAAGTTCGGTTCCTGGCAGCAGTGTGTCCCCGGGACCTGATATTCTCGTTTGTCTAAATTCGGTTAGCAACGGGGAGGAAATTGTTCATCTCGGAGACAGCCAATTTGCGTGATGTGGAAAGCGAATTACGCTTGGTGCAGCAGCGTGGTGGGCCGCTGGACCCCCTTCCCCTTGCTCGCCCCCGCCCCTCCCTCTGGCTATCCCTCTCGTACGGCACTCGCGCGAGCGCGAACATCGCCATTTTCGCCTGTAGGGAATTTCGTCGCTCTCGGTGCGGTGCCTGTGCTTCTTCTTCTGTTTGCATTCCCGTTTGGCCAAGGATTTTATTGTGTGGACGTGGGTGAATGGAGAGAGAGAGCGCGAGTTCGGGTTCATGAAGGAATTCTCGAAAATTGTCGCGGCGAACCTTTTTTGCAGGTTGGTGTGCGCACCGCGTTAAGTGACGAAGAGATGTTAAATACGAATCCGCTGAGGTGTGCGCGATTTTCTTTTTTTTTTCACTTCCGTATATATATAATCGTAAAGTGGAATTGCTTATCGAAACTGGGCGAAGATGAATTTTGAGATTCTAATCTTTTCTGTTTTTTTTTTAGTTTCGCGGGAGCGAATGTGGATTTTTCGTGTTTATTTTTTGATATTTCAAATTGGATAGGAATTTTTTTTTATCGAGTTACGCATATTGAATTTTCTCCTTTGACCAATGTTTCAAATATAAAACGTAAATATTTGAATGAAAAATTGTAACAGAAAATAGCTTTTCATTTAGTAGCGAGCATACCTGATATAAATCCACCATTTATTCGACTTGACGAATGCGCGTAGCGCTTCGATATATATATACATTCCACAGTAAAAGGCGATTAATTGGGGGTCTTCGTGCATAAGAAAACTGAGCGGACAAGACAAAAATCGGAACGCATGCTTTGAGAGAACAAGAGAAAAGAATGAAGCGCGATTCTATCCGTAAGTATACTCGACACGAAGCGAGGGAGAGAGAAAGAGACAGAGAGAGAGAGAGAGAGAGAGAAAGAGAGAGAGATAGAGACAGAGAAAAGAAGAAGAGTGCGAGATAGAGTTTAAATAAAGTGGGTATTGCATTAAAGCTGAATAATCGAACACGTCAGGCGGCATACGCTATAATTAACGAATCAAAGTTGCGGGAGTATATGTGCAGGGGATTTCTGAAGAGTAGTGAATGAAATCAAGAAAAAAAAAGGTGAATATTATCGAATAAAAGAAAATAGCTCGTCCGTCTAGCGAACTGAAGGTGTATAAAGCATAGTCGGGGGTGAGGGGAGATAGAGGAAGAGCCTTGATTAAATTAATCTGTCGATCGGATGGGAATTACTGGACGACGGGGCGAAGAACGGCAGTATATAGCAGAGCCCCGCCGACACATGCCACGGCGGGAAGCCCTGGACTGTAATATCACGTACATAATTGTTTCGAGGCTCGCTTTCTGCACTTGTCGGAGGCGCTACTTTATCGACTCCATGCGCGGAAAATCTCTTGGCCGAGTATATATAGTCGGAAATGTTATTTACTCGCAGCATACAAGCTCAATTATGCATTGATTTGTGCAATCGACAATTGACGCATCACTGCGGCAGACTATATACACTCGAATGAACTTTGTAAAAGTAGCACACGTATATATCCTAATAGATCGAATTTAAAAGGACGCCAGTGCTAAAACCACCTATAGTCAGATGTTGCGATATATTAACTTTATAGCTTGGATGACTCGAGATTGGACTGGCGAAATGTGTGTAGAATAAAATACTGAGGTT
Source organism: Megastigmus dorsalis (assembly GCA_900490025.1). NCBI lineage: Eukaryota > Metazoa > Arthropoda > Insecta > Hymenoptera > Megastigmidae > Megastigmus > Megastigmus dorsalis. The sequence goes on from UELU01141646.1 coordinate 44,935, forward strand.
CCACTAGGCAAAAATAACCATGTACAGTAAAACAAATACAAATAGATAACAAGGAATCTGATGTGAACGGAAAAAAAAACTTGATTGTGGTTTTGATATTTTTATTTATCTCCGATTGACGAAATGTTGCGCCGAATGACGAATTCTTTTTTAAACTAGTATAGTAGTATTAAACACTTGTGAATATTTTATTGGACATCATGCAAATTATTCATTGGCGGTATATGTATAACGACTTATATTAAACGTACAACTAAAATAAAATAGGTATAAAATTAAATAATTACTTAGTTCCGAAATTAATATAATAATTATAAAGCAAAAGCTTTCATTTAATTATAGGCATCAATTGTGTATGACGCTTTTCCGATTCTTAAAATAATTTAGAGCTGTGAAAATAGATATATTGATACGAGTTATTACTAATGCATAATTCCGTCTTTTTAATTTTAAAAATATCCTTCACAGTCTTTCACTCCATATTTATTCTAATTAAGAAATCGATAAATTTGCTGCAATATATTGCTAGCGATAAAATTAGAGAACATGGGGTATGTTCTGAATTTTTCATACTAATTAATATATATATAAAGTTAGTGTTTATATTATTATATTTTCTTAAAGAGTACAATAGAGAAAAAAATTTACCTTTTCCTACTGTTCTTCCTACTCAATTTTTGGATTCTTTTTTAATTCTATTACCCATCAACGCCCAGAAGTCCATCCTTTTCTTCTCAACTTTCGACACTATAACTTCTTACGTAAACATCCTGGGAATAATACCAAAAACGGTGATTCTAATAGTATAAGGTCTCATTTATTAACGTCAGTGCCTGCATAATTGGTCTAGACGTCAATTTAAAATGGTTATAGCTTATTTTTCAGAAATAATGAGAATTCGATATTTCAAATTTGTAAAACTCTTGTTATGTTAGTAAAATTATACACAAATGGTCTCAAAACCCTCTAGAACCTCGTCGAGACTTTTTTATTTTATTCATTTAAAGTCGAGATTGACTCGAAGTGTTTGAAAGTAGTATCAAAGTTCATGATTCCGAATTATGAACTGTACGAAAATTTGAATTATGAATTTGATATTAACCATATTATAGCATCATTAGAAGGCTTGTTGTTCAAGCTTTAACTTTATTCGTTAGTCGACTCTTGACGACTTGTTAAAGTCGAGATATCGCAGTTCGAAAATTTAATAATGCTACTACAAATCTAGAAATTCGCATGCTGATGCAAAGTATACGTTACGGGGGTTAAAAAAATCGCTCCGAGTTCAATAAAAAAGAAATTAAAGCTTAAAAGATAATAATATAAGCTACATAGTGAAATTGGTTAGACTTATCGTAGAATTTATCTTCAAATCGTATATTTTAAAAATTAAAATAGGAGATATTTTGAGTAATTAATAAATATATATATATATATATAACTATTTTAACACACATGTTTAATATATAATTATAATAATATATTTAATATATAACTATTTTCAATATTTGAAGTGCAATATCTTGACTTCTTATAGATGAAATTGAAAAATTCCAACGGGGTTTTGAAAAGCTGATGTTTGGAAACTTTTCGTGCCTAATAAAACTGACACAGACCTTTCCAAAAAGTACTTGAAAAATAATGATATCTTTACGCATTTCGCAAAAACACTACTTTTTTTATTAATATATCTGGCCTACTTCCACTTTAAATTTTTAAATTGACAAAATACAATACGAAACACAATAAAAATTATATGTCAGAGTCATAACTTTCACACACATCCTATTTTTCCTCACATAATTAACATGGGCAACCAATTCGTCATATTATGTTCGAGTAGTAGCGCGGCGCACAGTCCCAAAGTAATGCAGGTCACACATCGATAAGTCAAGGAAAGCTCAGCCTGGCAAATCCAAGCGGTGGCCGACATGGGAAAAAGTTGAAAATCGCCCCGAGGCGCAGCTAATCACTATGCCACTTATCCCTTTTGCATCAGCCTAGGCGCACCATGCAAATTTCTCAGGAGCTGGGCGGCTGCAGGCGCGCTTGTCACCTATACAGCACACGGTATACGCGCAGCTCTCCCGCTGTTAATTTCTACACGAAAGCTTCGTATACACACACCTATTACATTTGACTTTTAAATCGCGACTCGCACTGCGTTTCTACTCACCCTTTAGTCGCACCCCCGTGGAGTTTGTTTTTCCCTCGAATGGTCTTTAAGAGAAAAAAAAAATAAAAGAACGTAAGTGCACTTCTACACACGATATACGTATATATATATAGCTGAAGATCGAGTTGAGCGATATATATATTTAGCTTGGCGCCGAGCTCTGCTGAAGCGAAGCTTAGCAAAGTCCGAATTTCGTCAGCGCGGAATAAGGAATACCCCCGGGGAATCCTTGGGTGTGAGGCCATAACTTTCTACCGCGGCTTCCACGTGTATTACTTTAATAGTTTCGAATGCTCGGGGTTGAGCGTATTTATTAGGGCAACGCCGCTTTTTGTGTGCGGAGCACTATAATCGTTATTACATGGCTGCGCGCGAACCGAAGGAGCTTAAAGCGGAATATTCGGGGCTGCGCATTGTACACCGGGCTTTTTATCTCTATATGTGCCACGTAACGCACAGAGAGAGACATACATAGACAGAGAAAGAGAGAGAGAGAGAGAGAGAGAGAGAGAGAGAGCGTGTTGCTATACACACACACCTGTACACTAGACTTACAGTTTCGTATTACGTTACGTATACGTACAAGTGCATTTTCTCTGTTCTGAAGAAAGATAGATAGAGAGAGAGAGAGAGAGAGAGAGAGAGAAAGGCCCTGTGTCTGCCAGTGGGAAATTCACTTAAGCTCTTTCACTTCTCGCGGCAGACATAATGGAGAGAATGTGTATTCCTGTATAAGCGCGTTGGATGTACCGATTCTTCTTGATTCTTTCGGAGCTGGTAAACGTGACGATATCTCTGTTCTGCTTTTTATCTATTTTTTATTCCAAGCCGTTTAGGTGCAAGACATTTGTAAAGATATCTCACGGGAATCCAATGAGTTCTTTAGTAGAATGATAATACAGTTGTTACAATATTGTTTAAACGCTAACGGTTGACATTTGAAGTGCGAAGTTTTCTTGGCTATGACGGTATAAAACACAGGAAAAATAGGTGAGTTTAAAAATAATTTTTTTTAATAAGATCTCAAATGACAAAGCGAGCTGTTTCCGTTCGTCACTCGAGTCGTTTCAAAATAAATAAAAAATAAATGAACAGATGAAGAAGGAGAAGAAGAAGAAAAAGTGAAGCTTCTTCGCATAAGGAATGGTACGTTAATTGAATTCGGATGCAGCGTGAGATCGTTTTAAAGCAGAGCGAAAAGAAAGGATTGTAAACGTAGGGAAAATTGAGGAGACCGAGATAAACGACTCACCTCTAATGAAAGAGCCGATAATGGGCCGAAAGTTTGCTCGAGAAAAAGCGATGTCGTTCACAGAGGGAAAGAAGCGATTTCTTAAACTCTCTCCAATATCCTAGGGGCTCCTCTGGATCGAGAGGGTCAGAGAGAACGAGAGAGAGAGAGAGAGAGAGAGAGAGAGAGAATTTGCCGAATCGCAAAATTAGTTGCAGTGCTTTGTTATCGAATGAGGGTCAAAGCTCAGCGATTCACTCTCCGTTCTTCCTGCATTTGCCTACACTAAAGGCGATGGAATGAATTTCCAGCTCGTCCCGCTGACTTCTGTCCTCGTCACTTTTGCCATCGACCTATACTCTATCCCTCTCTGTCTCTCTCTACCTCTCTCTCTCTCTCTCTCTCTCTCTCTCATGGCTATTTCGTCCGTATTTCCTTTATACGTTGGGTATCGAGAATAGACGAATGGCCTTTCATTGAATTACAAGGAGAGAGCGAGAGAGAGAGAGAGAGAGATGAAATGTAGCGAATAGCTATTGACTCGGGAACGCACCAGATACGACTCTGTCTCGCTGACATTTAGACAATGGTTCAGCTTGTGGCAATGGGAAATGCACTTATAAGATTACGTGACGCTGCAGTTAGAATATCATTAGTCTAGAGCTTTAATTGAAAGAGGAGAGAAGCTTTTACATTTAAAAGACAAGTATACAAATGATTCTTTTCCGTTCTGGAAAAGTACATAATTCTGTATTTTTTGTATGCATTTTCAATGACAGTAATTTTCAATATTGACTGACTTGAAAATTTAAGAGGATATTGTTCAAACATTCATGAATAGTATACAATTAGTTTAAAGGTGGCACTTGCAGCGTTTGACAAGAATTCGTTAAGTATGTACTTCACAGAAAGCCTGTACAAGTAAATACAGGTGATAGTACATACGAGTCAAACACGAGCTATCCCGACAATCCGTTCCTTTTTAATTACAGAAAAATCTCGTTACCTGCACTCTCGGGTCCCTGAAAGTGTAAAAGGCAAGTAGAGCAGAAGAATTTCTTAGTGACCGCGACAGAGATGAATCGGACGCTCCAGAGAGAGAGAGAGAGAGAGAGAGAGAGAGAGAGAGAGAGAGAGAGAGAGAGCGATGTACGTACCAATCGTAGCGGCGTGCAAGCACAAAGAGAACATTGAGCAAAGCTCGCGGGTGCGGCTTCAGCAGCGGCAGCAGCAGCAACACATCGCGACTGCTGATTTTCGAGTGTACTGGCTGCTGATGGCTTGCTCTCTCTCGCACCCATCTATTTCAGTGTGATCTCATTACGCATAATAGTGCAAGCTTCCTGTACCGGTAAATGTACATCTGTATATATACGGCTGTGCATGCGTGTGTTCGCATCGCGGTGGTGGTAATGTGCTGCTGCTGCTGGTGCTGCTGATGCACATGCATGTACGCGAAGCTCGGATCCTAGCATACCAGAATATACGCCATCCCTCTCTGACCCTTTTCGTTCGATTTCGTATCTGTGACATGCCATTCCACGTACTAAGCTCGCATTGTTATATACTTGCGGATACCAAGCAATCAATATCATCAAAATCCCTGTGGCATTGCTATGCGACCGTTCTCTCTCTCTCTCTCTCTCTCATTTATGGTGTTAAGAGGGACGTGCACATCACTCCCTGTAGAAAGAAACTGGGCTGGTTGCGTGTTCATACTCGAAGGAATTATTTTGCTGCAATTATTATGTATAAAATCCTCCGATTACGTGAACCTCAGTATCTGGCAGCTTTTTTCAGCAGGCATCAGCCCAGGAGCACTAGCAGGAGTGTTGCACAGGAACTTTCAATACCTAAGGTGCGCACGGAGGCAGGAATGAGATCTTTCCAATCTCAATGTGCGCGCTTTTGAAACTCTCTCCCGGACTCTCTGTGCAACTTACCATCTCTGCGCAGATTTAAGACGGCGATCTTTCAACACCTGCTTGATCTTGATTCTTAGCCCCGCCGCGGGCCGCACCTGCGATTGTTGTGACTTTAGTGACTTACACTATACACTTGGGTCAGAGCTGGAAATTTTCTGCATGTTAATTTATTATGTTCTGTCGCATGTACTTACTTTTTAGATAGTGTGAGTGTATTTATCGGCGTGAGTGAGTGTGTGGTAGGATGAGTAAATGTGTGATTGTGTTGTAAAGTTTCTTACACCTATTGTTTTTTGAACAATAAGACTGATAGATATTGATCGCTTTTTTATATTAAATTTGTTTATTTGTATTTTAATTAAGACGCTCTGTGATATTTACCTTAAGTTGTAACTTTTTGATGCCTAAAATAATATAATGTAAGACTGAATAAGCTGTGATATCATAGAAAGACTGAAAATGTGACTGCGAAAAACCAAAAAATAAGAAAATGTATAATCCAAAGAAAAATCAACATTGTATAAACATGTGCATTTTGTAAACCATTACAAATAAACTTATATCTATCTATCTATCTATTTGTCTTTCGCTGTGCGGCAGTCCAGGTCAAGGCTATATCCGACGTTGCTGTTTTTCGTATACGTATAAAACTTTTGAAAATGCTCGAGGCTCCGAGGTAAAATTGTATTGCTGAACCGACTGTTTAAGGATTCGCTCTTCATCTCGCGACTTCTTGAGGCTGCGCTGTATTGAAATTCACTAAGAATTGCTTTTGGATATCTGTCAGGTTTTTATTAAAGCCTGACGACTTTTTTATACCTCTGTATGGAAATGTAAATAACATATGTAATAATATTTTTAATTGAACGTTAAGGGGATGTCGGAGCCAAGAATAGCCGTCGCTTAACTTCGCGATGTTTTTCCAGAAATTGGATAAGATTTCATAAAATAACATAGATCTGAAGTGACAGAATTATTCCATATTGAAATACGAAGGGTGCTCTTATTGAAATGTGAAGGGTGCTCTTCTCTTCTTTTTGTAAGATATACTTAAACTGGCGTTATATTAACAAAAACAATGTTAGGTCACATGACAGTCATTACAGCTCCGACATCCCTTAATATATTTGTTTATGTAAAATGGATTTCTCTCTATATTTTTCTACTTTGGCTGCACAAGCTTAATAATAAAATGCTAAATGGAAAAAATACTGTTTCTATTATATATATAATCCATATAAAATATAAATGATATATAAACACAAAATTAAAAGATACATGCGCATTTAGTGTAGTTCTAGCTTCGGTAATTGAGCGTATACATATTATAAGCTTCTTGCATATATATAATCCAGAGAATAGAGTTCATCCTCAGAAACTAATATTTTCTGCAGCTTCTGCAGTATAATATAAAATATCCATTAATTCTGTTGAATATCTTATTGGCCTACGGGGCAGGCATTACATGTCGTAATAGTTCCCGCGGGTGTCAGTCCTAATTCAGAGCAGTTCTCGCGTGGTCTAACTGTATAGCGACCCTTTGCAAAGTTTAAATTGTTTGTATGCATTATGAACAAGTCTCCCTTTAATACTTTTCCTTTTAATTCCATATAAAATGTGCACACGAAACGGTTCAACGACAATTACCTTGTTTCCATGGAAAATCAATTAAACGAGTTATATTTCACGTTTATATGTACGTCTGTTGTCTACTCTGAGCGAACCTACCAATTCAATTAAGTTAATGTTCGCATTTCTGGTGTGACAAAGTGGATAAAATTATTCAATTACGCGCAACCGCATTACATTCGCGTAGTGTCTGCCATGCATTGTCTCTATCCTCACAGTCATATCAACACCATCGTAATTAATGCATAATTCCAGCTTTAATAACGTTACACTTATTGTCACTGCGGAAGCAGCAGCAGAAATTGTTAATGTTCGAATACCTAATATACGGTACTTATCCATTGAAGAATAATTATACGCACTATAGATCAAGTAAAAATATAACATGCAAATTAGTACGGTAATTCTTACAAAAATCAGAAAGAATATGAATAAAGAAAAGCATTTTTGTACCAATTATTGTTAAAGTGAGTACGACATCCAGAAAAGTCGAGAGCGTAAAAAGTGGGATTCAATAAATTTCTATATTATGATAGGAACAATAATCAACATAAAAATTTGTTAATACACATTTTTCATATTCCATCAACTCTTTTATTTTTCAAACCACTTCAATTAACAGCCACGATAAATAGTAAAATTTCATTTTTACGGCTGACACAAATTGCACACCCCTGTATCCATATACGTACAGATAATGGAAGTGCGCGCGCGCATAGAGAGTGAAAAATATTATTGATTCGTACGTACATGTGTGTTCAAGTCGCGCGCTATAGTGATTCGTATGAACGCGGATTTGATTTGCATGCATGCACCTGCAGTCTCACCGTTAAGTGCTGTACTAAGATTTATGTCTCACATTCAATAAACGACTCGTTCGCTATATATACCTTATACTCGAGCACGATATGGTCGCAGCGCGCAGCTGGTCAGCAATATTTTATATTCAAAAGTAATTCTATTACCCCTATAGCTTTACGCTTTGTGCCGCGGACCTCTGCATATATTTATCTTTGTTGCAAATATTTTTTAAAGTTATTACCAACCTTTATAAGAGATGAAAAAAAGTAATTGATTTACATTAGTTATTCAATGCTGATACATCTAAAAAGTAACGTGGATATCACTATTTAAATTTGCATATTGACAATAAATTAGAGAGCACAACAATTTAATATATTCTGTTGAATATATTTTTGAGGTTCTGCAACTGGCTGATCAATCGATATTTGCATATATGAATACGAAATTGTAAAAAAAATTACCAAAGCAAATAATATTTGCATGCAACTTTTCACGTAGCGTTAATAAAATATTTATCACACTCAAAACCAGTCCATGATATCTATATAGACATTTGCTGCGGTTCCCTCGACTGTCATCAATCTGTGAAAACTTTTTAAAAACTACTTACAAAGAAATGCGAAACTGTGCAAGCTACAGAGAAGAAAGTTAAAAAAAACTTCGTTCTCCATTCTTGCTTTTTGCCTATTTCTTCTCCGCTTTAGCTATCTCCTTGCCGCATTGACCCATTTACATACGAGATAAAAACTGATACGGTTAGATGGCACTACGGATTTTTTTCTTCTTTTTAGATCTCGTACATTTCACCTAATGGACGATGGCAATCATCGTTAACAGGAGGCAAAAAACTGCGAAGAAAAGCTACATTGGCAAAGTGTGTTTACAAGTATTATCAAAATTCAATAATTCAAATTCTTTTGATTCAATTCCTCTTAGCAATATTACTTTTAAGGATTCTTATTCAACTTTCTTTCATTTTTCATAAAAAAAAATTATTCAACATAACATATCACTTTACATTTACAAATCATTGCAACCAATTAAAGATTTCCCGAGAAATTATAATCCGCTTATAATGTCATTAGATTTGCTGAGCCCTCAACGTCTTACTCTCATTAACAATTCCTGCTAAAGCTCGAGAAACGTTTCCACTTGGGTACCTGGTTCAATCCTTTGAAGCTCCTGTACAAATCTGAACGAGAACAGCAGCAATCAGTCATAAAAAGCGAGAGGAGCAATTAGGATCATACAACGACTTGACGGATCTGGGTTACCCCATGCCCCTCCACTCCCCTCCTCTCATCGCAATTACACGCGTAAACACGCGCAGTTCTCTAAAATACAGGGTAAATAGATCCTCTAATTCCCCGTCGGCTGCTGCGTTTTAAATTTAACTCCTTTCCACGATCGAGCTCCGAAAGAGGAGAAAATAGAATGAAAATTTCCGTAACCATATAGCGGCTGCAGGGCGAACTCTACGCGACGCGAAACGTTCCCGCGCTATTTCCCATATATACGTGTATATATATATATATACATATGGGTAGGCTCGAGAGCGGTAGGAAATGCCCATCAAGCGCGCTTCAACGCGCCCGTATTAAATCCTCGTGTGTCCTGCGCAATATAGTGTGAGACATAAGAGCGAACACGCTTTTCCGGCCCGTGAATATGCGCGGCCTGCTGCTGCTGCTCTGCTATTACTCGTGTGTCTGCCTGTGTGCGTGCGCGTGTGTGCTCGAAAGCCCTGGGCCTATACATACCTACACAGAACTTTCGACTCGCTACCTATATAGATATATACACATATATATATATATATACATATTTGTATATATATGTACACACAGCTCACCGCCACGGTGTCTGCTGCTGTTTAGCGTCGACATTTCCGCTTGGGGATTGCTCTTCGCCACATAGCTCTGCGCACATCCAGAGAGAGAGGGAGAGAGAGAGAGAGAGAAGGGGGTAATAAGCGGCGCGCGCTACAGAGAGACATAGAGAGAGAATATCTAAAAGATCCCTCTCTCCAGTTAAACCTCAAATGGCGCGCCGATTTCAAGATCGTATCAAATCGCAATTAATCACATATCGAGGCCTGCTGAATGCCGCGACTGTAGAAGGGAGACGAGAAAGAACCTTTTTGGTCTGTACGCGCGGGGCTCCCGTCGATCAACTTGATTGATCTCTCTCTTTCCCTCTCTCTTCCTCTCTCTCTCTCTCTCTCTCTCTCTCGGTCTCGCGTGCTTCCTCTGTGTGCAGTGCGCGTTTTCGGGGGCTTTCAACGACAGTTCCGCTCAATACCTGCCTTTGCGGCCTCTCGCTCCCAACGCAATCGTGGCCATTCGTGCCAAATCAACCAGTGTACTTCATATGTCTTGTCCCTCGTATACTCCTCTCTAGATTTTTTTAGGCGTTTTTTTTCAGGGAATGTCAGGCCGGTGTTGCAAATATTTGCTTACTCTGTTTTGCATAGATGTTTCATGTTGGGTTTGTATATGGTAGTGAGCTGGTTGTTTTGCGCAGAGCTATGCACTTTAAAAAACAGACAGAAGAAAAAATGAATTGGGCGTAAAATAAATTAAAATAATCTCGTATAAGTGTACGGTATCAAACGATTGTAAGCTGATTTTAATATTCGTATTCGTATAATAGAAATCGAGCGATAAAAAGTAATGATGTATATTCCACTTTGTACAAAGCGCGTAACAAAGTACTTGTGCAATGTACTTTCAATTCCGTTATCGAGAGCAAGAAGGTAGAGAAGTCGAGTAAAAGCCAACCTTTTGAAATCGCTGGATCGAGCATAAAAAAATTTCGTTTGGCGAAACTTTTGCGGAAGTGTAAGGATCGACCAATTTAGTCAAATTTGGGAAGCAAAGCTGCAATCCCAAACTTCAAGATTTGCAAATCTTTAACGTGACTAAAGTATAAAAACAGTTTTGCCAAACTTATGGAAGCTGAGGTGGGGTGAAAAAATAATAAAAAAAAATTTGATTGAAGAACTTGAACTCTCTTGATCTCTTAACCCGGAATCTTGCCTCGTACTAACTCAGCTATAATCTTTTATTTCTATCGTAATTAAATTAAATGAAGATTATAAACACTATTAACAATCTAGAATATCGGTCTCGAATGTGTTAACCTCAATATTGAAATGTATTTTGCCAGAAATAAAAATTTTATTATAGGTAAATAATATAATTTATCATAGCTTAGCTGATAGAAGAGAACAAACAAAAATTGGCTTTATAGTTTGGGAAAACTTTTTTTTCAACTTTCGTCACGTTAAGAATTTATTTTGTGCCTCGCGCAAAAGACTGCTAATTGCATTGTTTTGATTATTCCTCGTCGGAGATGCGTATACTACTACACGCCTGTCTATGCGTGGTCTACACGTGCTCGAGCCGTACATGCGCATCCTTTTTTTGCTCCTTGTTCATGCGTAACTTCATTTTTTTCGATGTCCCTTTCTCTGTACTTCACTGCATGTTTCGTTCGAAGCATTTTTATTTTATCGAAAGCTCCCCTCAAAGCGCGTCCCATTATGTCCTATGTATATACATATAATGAACGTACGTGGAGAGGTGCGATACTCGCGAGGCACATTGATCGATGATACAGACATCGTTAAAACAACCATTCATAAACTATCCTACGCCAGGTATATGTACATGTATACGCGTGGGTGCAGGCAAAGCTATACCCACCCGAATTTCCGATTTCTTTGCCCCCTTCTGCTCTTGTTTTTCAGGCATGCACGCGTTCGCGCATTCTCGGTGCTTTTTTTTTTACAATCGGTCGAGCGCGACTGCCGGCAACAAACTGCAGTATTTTGTTTTTTCATTGGCTGCGCTGCACGGCACGAGGTAACGAAAAAGAATACCAGAGAGAGAGAAGGAAATTTTTTTATTTGCGTTTGCACCGTGCTGCTGCATGGTCGGTGTAACTGCATGTAATCTAATTTCGCGAGTGTGTGCGAGAGAGAGAGAAAGTGAGTGAGAGAGAGAGAGAGAGAGAGAGAGCGAGAGAGAGTGGAATCATTTAACGTTAATGGGGAGCCTGTCGAGCGCTGCTCTAAATAAAAGTAAACAAAGCCACCGGGTAATCGATTGCTTAATTAAAGCATTAAGCAATTAAGCGCGAACAACAAAGTATAAAAGAAGCGAGCTCTTATATAAACGTTGCATTCGGATTGCCTGCAGTTTTAAACTGTTCTTTCTCTCTCTCTCGGGCAGAACGAGCCAGAGAGAAAAAGAGAGAGACAGACAGAATAGGCGAGTAATTGTTCGACGGAATCAACATTTTATGGTGGTAAATTTTAGATTGACAGGACTGATGGAAAGCAAGTGCTGAATATACGCTCATTTTACGTTCAACGCGCTGCGCAGCTATACGTTCCACATACTTTGCCAAATTAATTGTAAGCGACTACCGCTTTTACTTATCCATCTGTCGGATTTTGAAATTTTTTCATCTAAAAAGTGAGTGATGATTATAGTGCCGATTCGAGAATGGCATTTATTAAACGTTAAATAAATACTTGCTTGACGCTCGATATACTTTCACATGTAACTATTGAACAGTCTGGAAAAGTTGTGGTAGTAAAAGCAAGAGATTGTTTGCGATTGCTAAGAATTAAAAACAATATATCTACGTGCAGTAGGGGAAACTAAATTTCGTAGTTGGCGTTCTAATAAATTTTGAAATACAAGAGATGTATGTGTAAAGGCTAGTTTCTAACTCGGCTTGCCATTCATGTGTTTCAAACTTTACTCGACAACAATGAAACTGAATTTCCTACCTCCGCATATATTATTTTCTCCTGAATTAATACACTGCAGTAAATAATGTGTTCGTGTGCACAGGACAATCAATTTTATATCGCACCGCTAAAAAGGGGAAATCTATACCGGGAACTGGCCGTAGTGTTATAAATACAAGATAATAGAATGCTGCATGTTACAATCGAATTATTTTGCAACAGGATTTGAGTTGTCACCTTCTGACTCGGGAGCAACCATATATATATAATTGAATTTCACATAGGACGTTTTCATCGACATCTTTTCCGAATTTCTCGAATGTCTATAACTGAACCTATATCGATTTCAAATTGGAAAAGCTATACCTCTCCATAGCTTTATAGGTACGTCTAGCGTCTATACGTACGGCGTACCAGACGAAGAAAACAATAACTGCGCACAACAATATAGTATAGAAATAAAAGCCACAAGCCACCCCATTTTCTAAATTAAACAATTGATTCGTCACTCAGCATAGATATATCGGAGGAAGGAGGGGGGGGGGGGAGCGAATGGGTATACGAACGAACGACCATTCCAAGCGAAACTTCCATCAATCCACTTTGACCAGCTCTCTATCCAGTATACTTTTTTTTCTCTTCTCCTTTTATTAATTGTAAGGCTTTGCCACACGAAATAGGACACAGGCCGCACGTAGCGTCAGGTCCGCGCTTCCATCTCTCTCTCCCTCTGTCTCTCTTTCGCTCTTTTAGACTGCGGGTTGGTATTATTTGAAAGCCGCCGTTGACTGGAGTAACTGCGAGCGCGGGTGCAGCTCGCATCCCAAAGCCGCCTAAAAAGTTCGCTTTGAACTGCGCGCAGCCCGCGGTCTTCCGCGAACTTTTTTCAGCCTCTGCCGTCAGCGATGAAACGTTAATAGGATGGCCGCGACCACGGAAAGTGACTCATCTTTAAAACACTAACTAGGGTAAGATGCCCAACTACGGACACATTAATGAGTCTTTTTCAATTATTATAATAACATCCCCTGCATGTTAACGGAAAGTATACAGACTTGCTCAACGTATTGAGTTTCAAAAGAACAAGAACATACATATATGTCATAATTTATTAATTTCATCGACGAATAATAGAAATAAAATAAATGCTTCGGTACATCACATTACTGATATCCGACTGGGCACCTAACCTCATTGAAAAATCCAATGTAAAAAATTAATTAATTAAAAGAGATTAACGCATGTTATCATTTTAGCACCGTACAAGATAGCATTTCATAAAGTAATGGTTAAATAAATGAAAATGTCAGAGGTATCTTACCCTGTACATGTATATGTGTGAGTGTCTATATACATATAATTAAACATATGAGTATTTTCCGGAACTTATATATATATATATATATATATATATTAGTAGTGAGAACGTTACAAGAGAGTTGGGAAAGAAAGAAAGTCTCCGATGATATGGTTGTACGATGCAGCTCCGTGAGAAACACCAGTACTGTTGATGAGCAAATAATATGTACTTGGATTCATAACAATGGAAAGTTTATGTCGAGCGTCTCTGCGTGCATTTGGAAGAGACGGATTTCATGCTGAGGCTTATACTGACGGTACGTGTAATTTAGTTTGAGCGTAAATAAAGTAGCTGGTTGTACGCATTACACGAGCCGAGTAAAGGGATACAAGGCGAAAGATTGAAAGGGGGATTGGCATGTCTGTCTTTTGCCAAGAAACAAAAAGATGATTAAGAATAGATACTTGAAATACAAAATAAGTGATCGAACATCGTAAAATATATCGAATTAGTCGTATAGGTATGAACCTTTTCATTCAGTCATACTTTCATTTTACAAACCGTTTTCATAACACTTGCTGACGAACTTTCTGGGTAACAGTATACAGGTAAGACCATTTTCTAATATGTTTGCAACAAGCTGAACTTGCATTATAGAAAAATAATGTCAGTACAACGTTGTTGAATTTTTCATGCGAAACTTCGGCGAATAACTTGCGTTCAAAAATTTATACATAAAACTAGTTTGTATATATAAGAATGTAAAGCATATTGAGAAACTTTATTTCTCAATATATTCTTCATTATATACTTGTCTTAGACGTGAAATAATCATAAATATGCATTTACTGTTCAGGTCAATTGTCAAGTTTGAACATTTCGTTTTATGCTTAAAAATATTTATTAAAAAACAGAAAAAATGTATGGATTATTCAAATGAAATTATCGATGTATGTTATTGTATTCACGTATTCAGCATGGTACATATACATTTAGAATATATTATATATTTCGAATAATATTTTTGATGAACGTTATCGATGTATTCAAAATTAAATAGAAACCCCTGATGTCATAGCTAAATGATCATATATAATTCTTCGAGAACGATAACAAAACTGCCAGAACACGTATCCATTGTTAATTTAAAATTCTAATCTCAGCTACATATTCACGGGTATTAAAATACAATGTATTGCTTAATTAATTAACTTATGAATCTAAAAATATCAGATTCAATTCTTAGAACATTTTCGAGAATTTTAAACAATTGTGAATCTCAAAGCCTTCATCTCATTTTTATTTTATTTTTACGATTACGGCAAATATATACACATATATATCGATGGGTGGGATTCGGAGAATCTGCGTGTAGGCTTTAAGATGGTGCTATTTCAGAGGTATATTTTTATTCCAAAATTTTGTAATTGTAAATTTTATAGTTGATAAACTGATTATCGATTCTATCGTTCCTTTATTATTTTAAAACAGATGATAAGGCTAGATTGATCTTCGTGGACATAAATTCCCTCTAAATCGACTATATATAGGTGCTGAAATTAAAATTGACAACGCTCAAAAATAATGAGTGAAAATAGTGGGGGAAATAAAGTTAAACGTTTTCATGAGTATCGTCTAACAATACACGACGAACAATTTTTTTTCAATAATAAACCGATGTATAAGTTCTTAAGTCTTTTAAGCATGAAGAGAAGGATATATGTTGTACACCCTCGAAACGTTGCAATAGTAAAGTTTTTTATTTTGTCTCTATATTGCGTTCCACGAAGATCAATCTAGCTTTATCACTAATTTTATAATTGATTTACTTGTCAAATCTAGTCACAAGGGCATCCACGTATTGAGGATTGTTGATGACGATTTTATGTAATGAAATTAAGGAATTCCAGGAAACATCTAAGAAGAATAAAAAAATAAATTCTAATTATTGTTTGATCGTATACATAAGGCAGATAAGAAAAAATGATTTTTTGATATTACGCAAGTTCTTTATTGCAGATGTACAAGGTGATTCATATTAGTTTCCCCAGGCAATTTCCATAAGTAAGGAAGATAGAAAAAAAACACTATAAATAATAATATTAACATAATATAAAGCTCTATATTATATTTGACTAAATAGCATGCAATATTTACTGTAAGTTATAAACATGAGTAAACACCGCTCTTACATGGACAATAATAAATTCAATTGCAATAAACAAAGTTCCGTCAGCGTATTTCTTAAAGCTAAAGTAAAAATTAACAAAATTAAAGTTTTCAGTCATTTTGTATTTTAAAATTTTCTTAAATTGCTGTGAACGAGGCTGTAAGTAAATCTCGATTAAAATAGTCTATAGTGAAAAACTTAATTTTCTGTTCGATTATAAAACGTTTGTTGATGATAGATATCTTATAGCTAGGTTCTTGAAAGATTTAATTTCTTTACATAAAACTTCATTTAAAAAATAATTCATTTTATTATTACTAATCTTTTAACGTTACTCATTCTTGTAATAATATGCACACGCGGATTGCCATTTAAAATTAAATTACACTACAAAGAAAGAGTAGGTGGCACTTTAATTAAAAATTCTAAAATATTAAAAGTATAATTTAAAAGTTAGTAAAATATATGAGTATCCGTTAATTCCGTCCAGTAAATTCCATTACCTTAATTTATCGATATAAGGCAAATGAAAAATGTTCGAATCTAATATAATTTTTCTTAAATTTATGACTGTGCCTATAAAAATTTCCAGCAACTGCAGTACTATAATATCAATCTTTCATCCAAGACCACACCGTGAAAACCGTCCATATCCAATCAAAAATACAGACAGAATGAAAACCACGATGAATGAACAGTTAATTATCGGCGCGTCCCGATCAAATCGTAATCCTGAAATGAAAGTAAATCTTCATCTCGGTACAGGCTGCCATACACATCTGCGAGTACAGGAGTAAAAAAAAGCAGACTGCCATCGCTAACGCGAAAAAAATTTACAGGTACATATCGTAAATCTGAAGGAAACAAAACATACAAAAAAAAAAGGAACGCTCATATCAAGAGTCTCCACCAGAGAGAGAGAGAGAGAGAGAGAGAGAGAGAGAGGTCTAACGAAAAAAAAAGCTGTTGAAGAGCCATGAATGAAGCAGCAGCGAGCGGCGTAAGCCGAGTGCAAGTGCTTCATCGTTCACGGGGCGCTGAGTTATGCCCTCGTAAATCCGACTCCATCTCGTTACGCTCGTGCTCTCTCTCTTACTCTCTCTCCCTCTCACTCTCTTTCTCGTTCCCTCGCTCGCGTGCTCCTGAAAATTATACGAAATTAAAATTCCATAAAAATATTTTTATTTGTCGTGGGAGCTTTCGTACCTACCCCTCCTTTCCTCCCTCTCTTGCTCTCACTCGCTCTCTCTCTCTCTCTCTCTCTCTCTCTCTTCCCCTCCATTCCAAAACGTTCCATAGAAAATACGGGAGACGCCCTGTTCATGCAGGCAGCTACGCTACGATGAAGAGCTTTAAGGGGCTTGCAGTTTCGCAATTAATGTAACGAGCTTCGCGGGCGGCGAGTTATCATGTGACGACTAGGACGACGTGATGTTCTCTTTCCACTCTCTCTCCTTTCTCTCTCTCTCTCACACTCTTATTTTACTGGGAAACGTCTCTCTCTCTCTCTCTCTCTCTCTCGCTTACTTGTGACTTCTGCCAGGTATCCTTGCTCTCTCGGTTTTTCCTCTCTTCCCATGTGTTTCACGCTCCCCCTCGGCTCTGTCTTCGCTGATTGTAACGTCTAGCCATTTGCACGCCAACTCCTCGGCAAATGATCTACTTTTGTTTTGGAGCTGGCTGGCTCCGAGTGCGGAGCTCGATCATTTTTTCGCGACGGATCGTTTTGCAAATACGGAGACGTTAATGAATGTTAGGGAATCAGGCTTGCGTCTCGAGTGCGTATATGCAGTTATGGCGTGAGTAGGAATAAAGGACTGTAATGACCAAAAATTTCCTTCATATTTCAATTTTAACCTAACCCTCCTGCACAGGAATTAAATAGAAAAAAGATTAATTGTATTTATTTCATCGGTATTACTGACCATAATACAGATTATCATCAGGAATCAGTATACTATGTAATAAAATACTATTTTTAAACTAACAGAAGGTAAATCGTATCAGGGTATGAAAGGCAAAGAAGAGGCACACGAAATGGATACAAACTTATATTCAACTTCAACGATATTCCGATATACTTGTAAAGATACGCGTATTAAAATAAATCTGTGTAAGCAATGCAAACTGTCAGAACAGTACCAATATTATCTCAATTCCATTTTCATTCCAATAATATTCCTTTTCCCCACATTACATCGAGGAAATAGAAATTAAGTGTTCGAATTTTACAGGGTTCCCCTTAGCGCTTTCGAGAACCAAAGCTATTACGGGCGCCCCTCCGCGTTTCGCCGTATATAAGTCGTTACAAGTGGAGGCTGTTGCAATAATAATGGGGCAGAAATTTCGCGGTGCCGCAGGATTTCATGAAATACAGTGCTTCATGGGCGTTGAAGTCGAAATTAAAAATGCAAATTTCGATGACGAACACTTTGTAATAAAATTACACGTTGGGAAATTCCGGTAAGATGATCATAGCAATTCGATGCACAATGTAATATTATATCTTCATAAATATAGGTAGGGTGAGATTCTCGCCATGATACGTTAAACTATATTTATGAAATGTTTAGACACTGTTTAAGGTTTCATTGCGAAGTTTTGAGGCATTGATTATTCAACGCTATATGCGTATCGCCCACATGTAACCCTCTTAATAATTGGGCATCTTCGGTAGGGATTTGCTCCAAACCGATCGTTTATAATCATATTGACAGCATAAACTTATTACTTGATGCAATGAATTTATTAATCTAGGTGAAAATAAAACATCTGTAAAGTTGAATATAATAGATTTGATTCTCATTAACTATCTTATTCTGCAATAGTGCACTAATATTCTAGATGCTAATGAGAGCTTCGTATATACTATAAACTGAATCCACCGTTGTAAAATTGAGTGTGTTATGCAGCTGAAACTGCGTATTACATCTAAATACTCGAACAAGAATATCGCATAATTGCGATGTAAGTTGACTTTGGGTAGAAGCTCGCTCGGATTTCAACTAATGAACACGCTAAGGCTTCCGCGTATTCTCAAAAATAATCACCCGAAAAGCCCTTCACTCGTTAAATTAATACTTTCAAACGCATTACGTACACACCGCCGCATACATAACTTACCCTCGCGCAATCAGCGCAATGACTCCTCCTCCGCACGATCCCCACGTACAGACACAGTCGAGTAATCGAACCGCCAGCCCTGCAGTCCTGAAACTCAAATCGAAAACTTGAAATGGTGTAACTGCTCGAGTAGCGCGTGTTGCACACACTCGTCCCTCAACGAGTACACATCAGAGGCATTTTTGGTAAAAGTCATCGCGCTACAAGAGCAGCAGCCCCGCGACGACAACGACGACGACTAGGAGCTGACGCGTGACGAACTCAGCGTACATAAATTTCCGGCGAGGCCCTGCCTCCACTCCTCTCG
Organism: Megastigmus dorsalis; assembly: GCA_900490025.1. Classification (NCBI taxonomy): domain Eukaryota; kingdom Metazoa; phylum Arthropoda; class Insecta; order Hymenoptera; family Megastigmidae; genus Megastigmus; species Megastigmus dorsalis. The sequence goes on from UELU01141646.1 coordinate 64,362, forward strand.
CCTACCCCTCGAGGGAAATACGTTATGGGTTTTGCACGAGGACTGCCAACGTGTACACACATACGCCGCAGCCACAGACGCTTTTACGTATATGTATAGATGGGTTTGGCTGTCATGCCGAGAGCGCGCGGCTCCTTTGCCGTGTGCCTTGCATGCAGCCGCGCACTCGCGACGAATCGCTGATACGCCGCCGAGCGTCGCGCGCGCCGTTAAGGAGATCGGCATGATGTCGGGGCCAAAGCATCCAATCTCGATTCTTCCCCCTCTCCTTCTCTATCCCTCTCAATCTCGCTCTACACCAGTAATCGTCTCGACTGTTTCTATTTTCTGGTTGTCGAGGGAAATGAATTCCATAATCTCATTCTTATAGTATATATAATACCTTTTTAAAAAAATAAATTTAACTATACTTATGGAGTTAGATGGCCACATAAAGTAGCTAAATATAATACAAACATAATTAATCTTGAATAAATTTCATTGTAAAGTATTATATTTTTTAGGTCGAAATTGTTTATCACTTGTCAGGCTTTCGAGGGTGAAAGCATGTTTAATACACCAACGTTATATATTCGCGCGCAGTCTTGTTAGTAAGAGTTAAAAAATATAATAAAATTCGCTCTGATGGAAGCAGCTGTTGACAATTTTCGTATAAGGCTCGGAAAAATTGAAAATCGCCGAATAAAACGAGGGTGTGAAAGGGCACGTAATATGAATAAATTGGAATCGACAAAAAATTCATAGCGTGCACGCCATGGTTGTGGATATGATACGCAAGACCATTTAATGTGGCAATGACAAAAATTTAACGAACGATGGGTAGAATTTTAAAATACGCTGTGAAAATTAAAATTGTGTTTACCACTCGCTATATACATATTTTACTTGCTTACCCGAGAATTTAAGGTACTTTAGGTACAAAATCGTCTAATTATAGTATAAACTATTTATGGTAAATGTTAAATTGTGAGCAAAATAGTTTCAAAAGTGATTGTGCTTCCTGAAATAAAATTAAAAAAAATATATATTTACCATTCTTCGTCAAATGCTTTTATGCAATCTACATATTTTGACGAGTACGTTTTGCGCACTGTCACTCTTGTTCAAGATTTGGGTTTAGGATAGTGAGTATTATCTGTTTTAAAAATTTGTAAGTAATGGACTTGTCAATTTTTTTGCAACCCTCCCACAGAAGTCTATGTATAGCTGTTGCGTATTACTTCCAGTCTTTTGCTGCCTTACATAGCATTCTAGTAAGCTGCGATCCTTGCCATCAGATTCTTATTTTTTTTTTTTTATTTTAGGATTTCTTCATTAATTGTTGTTGTACGTTTCAATCATCATAAAGTCTAATTACAATTATACAGCTAATAAGCGTAGAGATCTTCGAAATCTATAGTAGGCAATCTATATTAAATAAATGTAAATAACCAACGTATGCAAGCAATTCTAATCTTAGAAGAAACAAAAACATTGTTTTAAAACTAAATTGATTTACTTAGTAACGGATAAAGTTGAAAAAAGCTCCTTTGAAAATGAGTCCTTTACTAAACTTTTCTTTAATTTACTTAGTTTGTGGAATAAATGTCATAGACCCTTTTTTCAGCTATACTTGATATAAAAAAATTCTATTCCTTTAAAAATAATGTTTTTTATAGTCTAATCGATAACGCTGGTTAGATAATTTGTCTACTGCGGTATGCCACGGGCATCTTCCTAGTGAATGAAATGTCACATTGCATATCATCACACACGAAATAGAAAACATTAATGGCACAAGTTATCTCCTCGCGTTTCCAGTCTAAATTTTCATTTAAATAAACATAGCGCGCGAGCGCCAAGGGAGTCTGTTTCAGCGAGCGAAAGACATCTCCAGGTTGGAGACAGAGGATCGCCAGAAAGTCAGCGGGACCGTGCGTGAGAGCCGGTGCACATCAACAACTCTACGGAAGTGAGATTCCGGATGCGCGCACGTCGTAGCGGCTGCCTAGGGGACGTACGTACCCTGAGTATATCGCCAAGAGGCGATGCTATCATTACTGCGAAGTTGGCGTCGGTGAGTTGCTCTGATGGCCGGCGAAATCACGTTTCTACGAGTGTACGGTGCACAGTCTTCATCCGCTGCGGGTGTTTTCTTTTTTTTACTTGAGTTTGATCCATCGCTGCAGCAGCAGCACTGATGTCTTGGAGCTACGCAGGTTTCTATCGAGCGCATTTACCGGACGTCGTACAGCGTTACGCCGGAGAGTCTGAAGCTTTCGTAAAGCGATTACCGCTGTCGATACTCTGTTCCAGTCTCCTATTCCTCACAGTGATCAAAATTCATCTATGCATTTGTTTGAATTGGTATTAGTGACAGGACACAGTTAACAAATGCCCTTTTGAAATATTCTGGGCTTAGTTTTAGAAAACCCCAAAATGGTTTAGAAGATAATATAATACAATAATGCAGTACTAGCTACAGTTCCTTGGTCCCTAGCACTCCCTCCGATACTACGTTAAAATTCACAGTAGTCGTAAGAAAATGCTTTTATATTATAAAATGTTTCTACATTCCACATAGACTTATTAGACGAGATACTCTTTTTAGACGAGATACTCTTTTATGCACCTGATGCACTATTATCTGCCAGATGTACTTTTATGTGACCGATGCATTTTTATGCACTTTTATGCATTTATATGCATTTGGGTGCATCGAGTGCATTGATTGCATTTTCATCAAACGGTTGTACTTGATAAAAAACAGCTTTTAATAATAAGAAGATCAAATTCTATATAAAGCATAGTTTTTGCTGTCTAGATATAGAATTTGGTAGTAGTATTATACTGATGCAAATGTATAATATTGTCATTCTCGGATCAGATTAGTTGCACAGAATAAAAGGATGGCAAGTTACAAATTTTCATATACCATTAAATTGTCTTCCAAATCGGAATTATATTCAAGACTAAATTCATAATAAAACTTTAATGCTTTGTAACTTACGAATATTACCTACTTTTTGGAGAGGCAAATAAATTCTAATAAAAGTGGAATACGATATCACATAAACGTGTTAATGGAATTTTCTCGTGACATGGAGATTGTAATGTCTTTACACGGAATAATGTATTAGTATAAAAATCTATTTATCTGTAAGAAATATACAGTATTTGAAGGATATAGTTACTTACTTACTTCTTTAATAACAGATTTAAATATTCTTAAATCTTCAAAGAGAAATCTGACAACGATGTCGTAATAATATTGCCACATACGGAGATTACAGGATATTTTACAAATTTAGTAACTCACTTAATTCTGAATCAGTAATTTAAACTAAAGACACGTTTTCCCAGTTTTACTATCTAACCGAGAACAATGGGTATTCTTGTTATTATTAAACGTTTAACGCAAAAGTGAAAATTATTACTCGATGCCCATTAATTTAATAATTTTAATTACGCAATGTGAAGCTGCACTAATATATGCAGAGAAAGCAAAAGAAGAAATGAAATTGCGATAACATGCGAACGGGCTAAATTATATTTATTTTATACCATAGCATTAAATCGATTAAGAAAATATTTCTATTTATTCTTTTGAAATTTTAAGAATTATCTTGTCTGTCAAGGAACTCCATTTATATGTCGTTTTATGTCTTAATAAGCCTTAAAGTAAATTATTCACAGGAATACATTTATTTTAAATTCTATGTATTCAAGAAACTATAAATTTTCATCAGAATTTTCATATTTATCATATTTTCGTTATATTTTAAAACTTTTACTTATTTATCTTATTTATCAAACTGGAATCCCGAAAGAAAATTTTAATAACTGTTACGCCTCCATCCATTAAAAAAGCCAGACTTTCGACTGAGCCATTTCAGCTTCTAATCGCCATGGCTAAAGCGCAGCTCGAAGAAAAGAGAAGTGCCAGAGAACGGCGGTCCGTGTGTGTGTGTGTGTGGCGGGTAAAAAGTCCTTAAAAGACAGAAACATCGGCAGCAGTAAATCGAGGCCCCATTCATCAGAGTTAACGGCTTTTATTCTCGCATTTGGCTTTCGTCTGGGGGTTCGCGCGCTCCATGTTTATCTCGCGCGCACTACTTTTATTTCCTACCTTGGGCCACGGCTTCGCGCGCAGTCCGGTATCTCGGCCCCGATTTGCATAAACAGCCTTCTCGTCTAGCCTTCGGAGGGCATTTAGGACGAGACGCTCAAGACAGCGCACGCTTCAACGGTGCTCTTAATGTTTTAACGGGAAGACTATGTGCGCGCGCTGGCCAAAAATAAAAAAAAAACTCCATAAGCGAGTGCGGAATTTCGTGATTTTTCTTCTGAATCGGGAATACAGACGAGCTATTTTGAAAATGGAAGAGAGGCACTTCCTCCAACGGTTCTCCTTGGTGAATTCAAGTGAAAATTAGTCTGCCGCAGTTAGGTAGGAGCTCGCACTGTTCTCAATTACGATAATTATTTACCGGCCTTATGCAGCTGCTGTAATGTACGGGATGCTTTAGAATTATTGAGCCTTGCTAATGTGCTTGTGTACCGGGTAAAGGAGCGAAAATGGAATGGGGATTTAAGTGTTGACTTACGATGCAGATGGAGAAAATTTAATGAAGCGGTATACGTGCAGGTGGTAGATTGAAATTATCTTAAAATGGTGTACAGAAATCAGCTTCATAATTACGTTTTGTTAGGGATATCGAAGCAAGATATATTTTTTACCTTTTGCTGTAGTAAAGACTCGATTGTACAAAAATTCCAAAAGATCGATTGCGCACGACCATTGACAAACGAAAGAAAAATCGAGGCACGCATAATGGTGGGTGGGAGGCCCTCGGCGAAATCCGGGTGATTTTATAAACTATTTTCTTTCCTCGCGGGCGGAAAAATGAAAGCAAACGGCCATAGAGCCGCAGCAGCAGCAGCAGTGAGTCTGAGCAGCTAGACCTGAGCGAGAGATGAATGAGAGTGTCAGCGACAGGGTCGTATAAATATGACTTATGGACGGGGCGAGTTTCAGAAAGGCAAGTCGTCGTCGTCGTCGCCGTTGCCGTTGCCGTTGCCGCCGCGGCGTATCTGCCGTTCCCGTCGTCGCACGTGATTTCTGCGCCGCCACTACCGCCGCCGTCGCCGCTCCTCTCCGCGTCCCCGTCGAAATTTTGCAGCGTGTTACGAGGCAGATAAGGTGGTAATATCTTGGCTGGGACTACTGGAGTAATATATAATTAGCGAGACGAGCACAGCGTATGGGCCGCCTTATCAGTTCTACAATGTCGCGCGTCCCATCGGTACCCGTGTCATACATGTACCTCTCTGTACCTCTCTGTTTCTATGTGTTTGTGCGTTCAACTACCTTCTCATAGTACTCTCTGTCTCTCTCTTTCTATGGGAGGAGGGAGCGTTGCTTTCATTCAGCTGACTCCGGAGCTGTAATTTTCCTTTCTTGGACTTTATGGATTATATATGAGTTATATATGAGTTTGCTGATATAACTTGGTAAATCGTGTAATGGATAATTTATCTTCTAAAAGCATACAATGTGACTTTTATGACATGTAATATATACGTTTTGTTCATTAACTTTGCATAATAAATTTTTCAGTAACCCTCGATGCATTAAACCATTTGTTTATACAATGTAAGCCATCACTTATGCACAACGACATGGATGACAAAGAAAAGCTATATGGCGATGAAGAAGCATCAATTTAAGTGCCAATAACTTCACGCGAAAAAGAAGAAGAGTGCGTTAAAAAGGGAAGAAATAAAAGATCGTCCGGCCGTTCAATAACGGGATAAGCAAAAATGATCAGGAGCGAGCTGTAAAAAGAAAATTCTTTGATCGCAACGCCAGCTTTTCTGCGTTAATCCTCGAAGCTCGCGCGCCCGAGTGGTTATACTGGGATGAGAGGTAGAGACAGAGAGAGAGAGAGAGAGAGAGAGAGAGAGAGAAGAGCTCCGTGAAGGGTAAAAAGGTTTGAGAGTCGCTCGATCGGCGCGCAGCTGCAGCCGCTGCCACCGCCATCCACTGCCGCGTCGCCGGGATCGGAGTTTTTAAGTAGCGCTTTAAACCGAGAAAGAAGTCAGTCTTTAAGAAGAAAGAAAAGGGAGGGAGTGGGACTCATACCCGTTAAAAAGTTCGCGGGTTAAGGGAGCAGATTATTAGCGATACAGGCTCGAGCACTTTTACTCTCTTGGTGAAGACGTTATTTCCCGAAGAGGAGGAGAAAGAAGGAGGAGGTGGCGCGCTAGAGGAGGATAGAAGAGACGATGGAGCCGACGAGTGAAATGACGTCGAAAAGGGAGGGCGTGGGAAAACGGCAGAGATGTTGAAAGGAAACTACTTCGTTCTCGGCTTACATGAGTTTGTGTGCGTCTGTACGTGTGCGTGTGCGTGTGTGCGCGCGCACTCAATGCTGTCGCTGCTGCCGAGATTTAATCTGACGCTTCCTCGGATATAAAACTCCCACCGACAGATCCAGTTCCCTTAATTAGCTACGTATATTTATATAATATTCTGGAAATTCGGCAGCGGTTGAAGTTCATGGTAACGCGATCCTTACTACTCTATCAAGTACTTGGGGTTAAGATTGACGTTGTAACGACGTTACCAAAATAATTAATCGCACATTCTTTCCTGGGTTACTCGTTCAATGGGAAACTTTGCCTCTTTTTATCCCGCGCAGAAACGTTAAAGAGATGCGTAAACAAAACAGGATCGTATAGCCCCACATCTTAATTTTAAGCCCGTGCACACTACAAATCCGTATAGAGTGCACCGTTACTTTTTTACTATGCAGTCGCGCTCCCGCTGCTGGTGTGTTAGAGACTCAAACGTCCCAGCTTAAGTTGCCTCGGCGTTTTATAGCAAAGGCAACCTTACACTTTTATCGCCGCCTTGCCACCTAGCTCTAGCGCAACCTTATACTTTTGTCTTTGTCTTGCCAACCGACGAGCGCGAGCGTGACACATGTCTTCTTCGTCCCCCGTCCTCGTGTTGCTGCGCGCGCCCAGCCACTCCCATTTCTCGTCTTCCTACAATGGCAAATATATAAGCTTATTATTTGATACGAGGGATACGCGTAATTCTCGAAAAATCATAAGTTTAATTTCTATATAATCAAATTTACTCATTAGAACATTAGAACATCTGTTTTTAAATTTTTAAAATAATATTTTGTAATTTGGGACAATTGAAATGCATCGCAAACATTCCATTCATGACTTCACTATCGTATTCCTTTAGTTTAAGCTATTTAAGTTTGTTGCTTCCAATGTGGTATCTTCCACTGCATCTGATTAAAGAAGTCTCATATTCCAACTAGTACTAAAGAACAATCATATCCAATAAGCTAATGCTTTAAAATAATTTTAATTTCACTGTTTCTACAAGGAATACAGTTTTATTTAAAATTTTTTATAAAATCTTATTTTTTCTATTTAATTTATAGAGGAAGGGTATGCAATTTATTAATAAGTATAAGTTAGACAAAAATTTCAATACTTTAATTAGTTAATAATTTTTAGATTGAGAATTTATTTAAGTTATATATAACATTCACTGAGAACTAGGCAAAATATTTGGTTTATCTCTACTATCTCCGTCTTTCCATTTTCAATGGAAAATTATATTTTTCATTTCCTCTATACTTAATAATATGTAGATGATACAATAATTATGATAATATAACCTCTTTGAATCATATTGACTTTAAAAGAGGATCCCGACACTGGCCTCTATTGAGATTACAACGAAAAAGTACGAGACTTGTACCATCATTTAGAGTATAAAAAGACGTTTAATTTAAAAAAAAATTTAACCCCCTTACTTGACGGGAAATGCTTAAAGCAGGCCGATTATCTTTCTTTAAAATCTTTTTCCCTATACTTAATATCTGGATCTAGAAACAGAAGAGTACAAAAAGACCCGAGTTTCAATCAATTTTTTTTAACTCTCCTGTCGTGTAAGGGAGTCCATTTTTTTTAGATTTAATATATATTTATGTTCTAAAGACTTGATTATATTCTGATATACATCATTCAGTTTACAAAGAGAAAGCTTTGTCCGTTGATGAGTCCGAAAATATGTGCTTTTCAAATGACAGTGCGTGGGTGCATACGTGTATGTATGTATATAGGCGCGTTTGTGCGTAGATCGCAAAATATTCCGAACCCGCTGATACATTTTTATGAAATTCGGATATATATTCCTAACATAACTTGTTTTAATACTGGTTAGGTATTGGAGTTGATTGTAAGTTTTAAGATGAATTATTTATTGAATTGAGAATCCTTGAGTGAGAAAGTAGATGTTTTTTACTTTAAAAACGAAATAGATCTTTATTTTATTCTTGCATGATTCTCCAAGATAGAGCTTTCTTGTATACAAAATTTAAATAGATCTTTTTTACACAAATATTTAAAATAGATCCTTCTTCTGCTTACTTCTGAGATAGCTCATTGCTAGGAGCCATCGATAGATTTAAACGAGGAATTATTGTATTTATTTTATTCGAGTAGCTTTATTACAGAATATATTACCTTTCATGATGAATAAATTGTGTTTTTCAATAAAATAACTGTAAAAGTAAAGGTAAAAATCTCAAAGGATTCGTTGTTTTAAAAAATGTGCAAATAAAAATTTTACAGATAAAATAAAGGGGCTTTGATTTTTACATTCGTTTATTTGTACATATATTTCAACTTTTATAAAAGCTTATTTATGTATCTTTCGTAAAAAAACGCAACGTCATTTTATGCAAATATACGGGTCAAATATCGATTTCGAAAATACATATATGATTACACAGCGAACCACGAAAAAAGTAAATGAAAATGCACTTTAACTTTGAGATATAATCTAGTAGAACATTAGGTGCATAATAGGGATTGGAAAATCAACATAATCAATAACGGGATTCAAGCTGGCATTTAGTTAATTCGTATTTAAGCTGCCGCGCGATGCTTGGCGTCGATTTTGTCGTCATCGAGCTGGCGTACAGCTTTATAGTTGGCTGTAGCCGCGACGACTTGCTTGCGAGCGTCCTGTCTACGTTGCTCGTCCCTCGTGAGGATGGTCATGACGAGGCCGAGGAGCAACGCCAGGCACAGGCCCACGTGTACCGGCACGTCGCCATGCTTATTCATGATGGGCGAGAGAATCATGACGAGGACGATGCCGTAGATGTTGTTGGCGATATTGAGTATACCAGCGGCAAGGTTCTCGGACTCCGGGTACGTGTACTCCGCGGCGATCTCGTAGCCCAGGGCTAAGTAGCCCGACATGAAGAACCTGAGGCATTGCATTAGAAAACTATGGAATATCAATTGGCTTTATACCATTGCAGTTTGCTGTTTGCGCCTGAAGGGATACATCTAACGTTTTTTGTTGTAAAAAACAAGACGAATGAAAAATGTTTACTGTTACTTAGTTGGAATAAATCTATTGAAAGCTTGATTAAATGCGACGTCAATACTCTGCATGAATCTACATTCATATAATTTATGAGTTCAAAAAAATAAATTTTCATTACCTTAATGTTTCCATGTTAGGAAGATTAGGCAAAGTTTTTGTACGCTGTAATCGTATAAAAACCCGTATAAGTTTTTTTATAGGCTTATCTTTTGGGAGCAGTTTATACTAACGAAATATTTAAACGCATTTTCTTCTTTTACATTTTACAAGAATTGTCGAGTTTAAATAAAATTCAATTAGTGACATTTGCTGCACCGGTAATTACCTTTTAAATATAAACTGAAGTAAATAAATGTGGAAGTTAATAGATTCAGGAGTTTACTGACAAAGGAAGAGAATAAAATAACTTAAAACGTACATTAATAATATGAACGAGGTTAATTAGTAAAAGCAGTAATTATCATGTACAGAATTTAATTACCCAAGAAATATTGCTGCAAAATAAACCATCCATTTGATCTCCAAAAAAATTGCAGCAGCAAAAAGTATTTGACCACAAAGAGTTAAAAAGTACACAGTTACTGTAGTCTCTCTGTAAATAAAAGCAATATATGAATCTCATTTTAAATGTTTCTAAAATTTGGTAAAAGTATGTAATGAAGGTCAAAATTTCACAGACTTGAATTTATGAGTTTTGTCCAATATGACGCCAAACGCAACTGAGCCAACCATTCCTGTAACTACGATTAACAATCCAATTCTACCAGCATCATCTTCTCCATTCTATACAGATGAAATATGAAATATGAATTAATAATACGAAACTACAGAATCAGAAATAAAATTGGGATTCTCTTTTCGAATGAAACTTTGAAAAAAAAAATGGTCTTGGTTTATCGGGGCTTCTAGTTTATTTAGCGGGCCCCAAATGATAAAAAAGCGCCTCGATTAAGCTAGATAATCTTCTACCAGGGTTAACATTAACTTTTTCGAATTATTTATTTAAAAAAGTTCGTAAAGCTATTTTATGATATTAAAAGTTTAATATTATGAAGCTCGTAAAAGAATTTAAGTTTAATTATTAATTTTACTTTTAACTTGCTTTCACGTCAACCACATCGCCTTTTCAGTATGTAGAGTATAGCGCTTCTTCTGCGAAATTCATTATGAATTCTCAGACAATAAATAATATATAATTTTCGTATGAGACTCTATCATTTATGAGTTTAATCGAGCGATCAATAATCGGCGTTAATATTTTTATGCTGCAGATTTCATAAATAACTTATAGATATTTATAGAATGTGGAGATAGAAGCACTTCCACGTAGCTATAAAAGTCCTATTACTCTGCGTTATATGACATGACTAAGGTTGAAGCCTGTGCGACGTGCAAGAATCGCTATATCTGTTCTCAGCTGCAAAATCAGTCGTTAACAGTGGATTTTTTTTTTTTAAATTTAATGTTAAATTTTATAACTCTTACACACATATGTATATGAGATTCTGTTTATAATTTCATACTTTTACTCTGAGAAGCTACGCTCGTATGTTCAATATAACGGTCAATATCTATTATTTCATTTGATTATTTTATTTTTATCAACATTCATATTCAATGATTCAATACAAAATAACACTACCAGTTTTCCTGTCAATTATTCAGTTAGCAGTAATACTGCGTGTGGACTGCTATTTTTTCTTCACAATTAGTCTCCCTCCAAGCATGGCTAAAAATAAAAGACCGAAACAATGCAGTTCTCAGACTCACGAGACTTTTCATAACGATTTAAAACAAAGACTCGAAATGGTTTGCAGCTTAATCATCCCGTCCCGGTCTCCCCCCTCCCAACTCCCGCCATTCATCCCGTAAATTCAAGGAAGAAACTGTGTAAAAAAAGGTTCAAGCATCTCATCTTGCAAACAAAAAATAATAAAAAGAGCTTGCTTGGCTCTTCCCCTACCTCGAAGTGCATAAGGAACAATTGATTAAGTAGCGTAGCAACGGCGTTTAGAACTCCGATGCTCAGCCCGTAAGAATTGCAGAGTATCAAAAAGCTCCGATTGCCAAAGAGCCTCTTCATCGGCGGTAGGAAGCCTTCCTTGTTCTCGCTTCGCTTAGCTTGTTGAAGCGCCCGCGTTTCGCTGGGCGGTAATTTCGGTTCCTCCTGAAACACTGTATATAGTGACTCTCGTAGGCCTTTTCTATTAGTTATTGTTTGTCTTATCGACACGGGCTCACCGAGGATTTTCGTGTCTTTGATTAAAACTGCCGATCGCCATATTATGCACGTACAGCGAGTTAATTCTGATCTCCTCACCGCAAGAGGCTTCGAGCAAGAATCCCCTTAATTTATTTTTCTCGTCGAAGCGCTTTTTTGCCTATGGATGTCCGTTCTGCACGAAAAGCGTTCTCGGAACTACGATGAGCCGCGCGCGTGCAGCAGAAAAAAAGCTTATTGAAAAATTGGTATAAAAACGTTTATGAAACGCAGCAGCGCAAAGTCCGATATTGTCAGCTTGCGTGACACCCGTTTTATTCTCGCTGTACGTGCATAATATGGTTATGAGTTATTCTCGAAAAATATTCATCCCAAACAATATGATAAAATAAAAAAAGACATGCGAAGCTTTGGGCTCGGAGTCGTGAACGTAATTATATATAGTTGCCGCGGTGCAATAATAAAATTAACAACGCGATCTAGATCGATAGATTGAGAAGAGAGCTAGTTAAAAATGAAGGAGGTATATTTTATACGGCACACAAAGTGCATATATATGAGTCAACCAGATAGCCGTTAACTTACAAAGTGCGACGAGCAGGAGGGTGACTGTGGTTGCGAGGCCGATCGACAGCGAAAGAAAGGAGAGATCCGTTCCAATGTCCTTTATGCTCTTGTGATTCTTGACAAGCGTCGGGGGGAAGAGAAATGAAACCGAAACGCCGAGCTGTGCGCCGAAGACACCGACTGAAGTGGCTGTCGATAGTTCATTCGAGCCGAACCACTTGGCTGCTATTCTTCCCGGAATTGGCAACATCAAAACCTGCACGAGCACAAATTTTAATGATTCTTTAGTATATATGTATATGTATATGGGTTCGCTGACACGTATATGCACGGTTGTGCTTATGTATGCATATATGCATCGGAATAATTGACTTTTATGCATCACCTGGTAACATTCCCGGAATTCACAATGACTTATCGATGAACATTGTATATGTTACAACGCATGCATTATTACTTCACGATAATGAAGAAATAGAAATGCTGCCTTGCAGATTGTTAAATTAATTACTATACACTAGGAAAATTCTTCTTTACATCAATTTCGATACTCTGAATCTTTATAGATTTCAACGATAATAGTCATTGCTTAAAGTATGCCATGTAGATCGTGTACAAGAAGTTTCTCATTATCTTAAACCCTCTTAATCTATTCTATGAGATTCGACACCTAATTTTCATTTCGCGGCAAGCTTGTGTCGCGGCTCGTCGAGTTGGTTATATGGTCGCGGTGCCGTACGCCTAGACGAAAATAAACGGGACTCGTTAATAAATGTAACAGTGAACGAGAAACTCATCAACTATACAAGGTGTATACAGTATACACAGAGGCGCGCGTTTCGGCAAATTTGCCAGGTAGAATGACGGCTTCTGCGTTGCCCCTCCTGTAACGATTAATCCGTTTGTCACTGCAGTTTTATTGTGTTTTTTTGTTTCTTTCCCTCCCACCAACTCTCTCTCTCTCTCGATTTTTTCATCCTCTTTTTTTCCAAACTTTTTTTTTGTTTTTAACGTAACCGACTCTTGGTTTGCGCTCACAAAACGCATTCCGGTCTATCGTTTTACTTTTGCACACACACACACACATACTTACTCACATACTCGCAGCGATGCTTATATTGCGCGCGGCGGAACATTTCACCACCAGGCATTTTTCGCGTATTCGTATATATATACTCTTTTATACACGCGCACACGCAGCAGAGAAACGAGTGAGTGCACACAGGCACTTTCGTGCAAATACCGGCAAACGCTCCCTATATACACACTAACACACGAGGGCGCAGCTCCGGAGGACGATAAATCCCGCACTCATTCGGATAAATGTCATCGAATAGCGCAGAGAGAATGGTTTTTTTGTCAGCGACAAAGGACTTTATTATATTATTCATCGCTAGAGTGACGCGTTTAATGCAACAAAAAAAAGAGAGCCTCCAATCTTGTAATGCAACGGCAATTTTCATTCGGCCGTATTATTATGTGAAATACTATGGTGGGATTGAGATTTAATTGATGGTAGCTTCAAATTTATGTGACTGAATTCGGGGATTGAGCTGGGTTGGATATTGTTTCTTCTTGACATTGTTTAATAACGACACCGAAAAAAAGGTTGTTCCACTTTTATTTATCTTTTTTTCTTTTTAATAACCCATTTTTCGCGCAACTTTTTTTTCGTATATTTTGTCGTATATAGCCAACGACAGGGCTTGACAAATTGTTTGATTTATTGGATCTATTGTAGCGTTATACTGTAAGATTTGATTGATTGCAGTTTCAAACCTAAAAATTAAACATGCCCTTAAATTTCAACAACGCAGACTTCAATAAATATATAGTAATTTAAGAATATCACGGAGATATCCCGATTTGAAAAGCGAATATATATGCACCAATGAATAAAAAGAATTTATCAGACGACTGTGCAGAGCCAACGGTTATTTTAGTTACTTTTCATCAAACAAAACATACCTTTGCTGAATTTTTGATAAACCATATATACCTGTGTAGTGGCAACGATGGATTGGCCAATCAAAACGAGATAAAATCTGTCGGGTTGTGTGGCCAAAGTTTTGATCCATGCGCCCAAACAGCTTAAACAACTTCCAAAAATCATGGTCCAACGGATTCCCACGCGTTCCGATAAATAGGACCCCGGAAAAATGAAGAGTACGTAGAAAAGCATGTAGGACATCGCCGTACAATCAACTGCGAACGATGAAACGTTGTAGTATCTGCAAAAGAATTTCGATGACTCGTATTTGTAGAAAATTCGAGGAATGAAACTCGCGCATTTCGATATTATTCCGTGTAAAGGGTATACGGACTGAAAATTTCTATTCACAAGCATTTTCAATCTATTTCGTGTGGATTTTTAAAGTTTTATAATAAATATAAGCTACTTTGTTTAATTGCAGTCAATAACTTGATACAGAATTTATCTAAAACAAATGAAATACTTTACTCTTTTATCCTGGTTCAGTGAAAATGCATCTACACGGAAAAAAGACTGCTTGTGAGAACCAATGATTTGGATGTCAGAACCAAAGACAATGGCTGAAAAAAGTTTAGATCTGTTGACCAAAGCTTTAGTTATGTGATACGAATCAAAACACTTTAATTTGAATCTCTCAACCAAAGATTTAAACTCCGCAATTAAATAATGACAACTATAATGATTTTGGATGTGGCACCCAAAGAATTATGACTCTGGCAACAAATTGTTTAGATGCTGAAACCAAAGCCTTTGGTGCTTTTGCTTCTTGCAACTAAATAAGAGCCATCTAATGAATTTAGATGCTAGAAATAAATTTTTTCTACAGACAGTTCAATTTGAAATTCGATTTTGGTTATGCTAGTTGAATAAATTATTAGCAATGTTTATGGTACCTGCAGAATATATGATTTCTCGGTGAAATAAAATAAGCTTTCAAGTCATGTAGAGAGTAATAAAAAAAAAAGAAAAAATCACCTCATAATAATGTTCGATATTATGGAGTATTCGACCCATTGTCCGTTAATGGTGGTCGAGTAGAGTATGAAAATAGCCAGCATAAGCCATCTGCGCTTATAAACTTTGAGCGTGATTTCCTGCATCCCGACGGCGGCGGTGCCCATCTCTGCTTTATTTCCATCAACGTGTCCTTTCACATCGCTCGCCGGACTCAGGCTCATCAATGTGCCCGCTTTGACGTTCATTTCCATGCTCCTTTCTCGTTCTTCTCGCATCTCTCTTCGCCTTCCTTCAAAATTTTCAGATCTCTCCTTTGTCGATTAGCCTTCGAAGTCGCTGGTGAAAGCCACTAATCGCCGACGTCACTATATTTTCGACTATTTCCACCGGAAGACTCCAGCCCATTATTTTTTCCTTACAAGACTTCAGCACCAAACTTGCTTTTAATCCTGCGTCGATTACGCCTCCCGTGCGCTGGTATAGACTTTGAGCAACAAAGACAGCTCAGCTGAAAATGAGAGGGCAAAAAGTCAAGCCGAGAGAAGTTGCTTTGTACGGCTTTTCGTACATATCATTTGCTTATCAGTCAAGCCCAATCTTTGCCCTCGTGAAGCTTATTGAGCTCTTTGTTTGGACAATTATGTGTGCTCTAATTGAGCCTCGCAGTTTGCACGTGTAATCTTATCAATTCGCAATATCTGTTATCGTATCTGTAGATTTTAAAGCGGTTGTAAAGCAAAATTGGATTGAATGTGAAAATGTACTGAATGAGAACACATTATATTTGAATTCAAGATAAAGTCGCTTTTAGCATGAAAAAATCGGATTATTCGTCATTATTAGGTTGAAAAAAAAAAAAACAATTTACTAATTGGAAATAAATTTGAGTTATAAAATATTTTTACATAATAAGAATAATTTATTTGAAATTTTTGATCATACAATCATGAATATTTAGTAAAATCTAAATCAACCACTCTGATCCATATATTATCATCCACTTTGTGGAACGGATAATATTTTTACCTGGCCTATTTTGTCAAATTGGACCTACGAAAATTATCAGAAAAAAAGGCCTTAAGCCAGATAAAAATTATTATTCGTTTCTCGTATCGTGGGTAATAATATACATTCGAATCGAACGATTTAGCCTTTATTAAAAAAAAAGAATAATTTATTCCTCAAGTGTCAGGGAATAATAGTATAATCTATAATAAATTGTAAGTCTTTTCTAGTCAATAATTGAGAATATTGACATCGGCCATGGACTATTTTAGACGCATTTTTATGGATGATTGTGCAGTTAGTATCATAAATTTTACTGTTCCATTAATTACACTAAATTTTTGGTTCACATACACATTTAGCACGACAACCTTTATAATGTTGAAAAATCTAGAAATCCGTTTGCCTTTTCATTAAACTGAATGATATGTTTTAACGATCTATCTACAAGATAAGATATACAAAATTACTAATTGGTTGGTTTATCGGTATATGACATAAAATTGCATGAATTAAGTGTGAAGTGTTATGTATAACGAACCAGTTTTAACTGGGAACTCGATTCTGTAAAAGGAATTTTGTGAAAGAAAGATCACAACATTAACTTTGTTAATTTAATAATATTATAAATAGATATTGCGATGAAGTACTACATTGTGATCATTTTAATTTTTATAAATTGCGTAAGTTATAGTGTTTCTGTTAGTTTACCGCCGTTGCAGTTAGTAAGTGTGGTAAGAAGTTCTTTAAAAATTGATAAATATACGATCGCCTCTATTTTCTGAAGATTATTTAAAATATACAGTGCAAATTTCTGTTCATTTATAGTTATTTCGTCATGGAGACAGAAACACGAATGACGATACAAATGGAGATTTAACACTGGTTTGTTTATACGTCGATTGCATATAATTAAAAAAAAAGACAATTTTATTAAGAAATATTCAAAAAGTTATATCTGTAGTGTCTCGCATCGATAAAAATCATCGAATGCTTTTAGTTTTTAATCTTCTAAAAAGAGCAAGGCACAGTTCACAAAATCGTATGAAAATTTTTCAGCCAGGCAGGCGAAGAGCTTATCAACTCGGTGTAGAGCTCCGTAAGATGTACGGCGATTTTTTGGGCGACGTTTACGAGCCCGCCGCTGTTTTCGCTCGAAGCAGTGGATACATTCGGACAAAAATGAGCTTGCAGCTACTTCTGGCCTCGCTCTATGTACCTCAGAAACACCAAAGGTGGCACGAATCATTAGCTTGGCAACCGATTCCGTTTACGTATCGTCCTGCCGATGATGACATACTTTTGTTCCCGAGAGATTGCCCACGGTAAAATAATGCTATTTTTTACCAAATCGTACTAAATAAACTATTTTTGCTTATTAAGAGAAGAAGTATTGCATCGGTCAGGAAAATTTTTTTTTCCAAAAATGTTTAAAAAGATTTTTTGTAACAAAAATTTATAAGTGAGGAGAAAATTTTTTTTCGTGCTGCGTGCGTGTGCATGCGTATGTGTATGTATGTATACCTCTGTATCTCGAGATCGCATGTATACAGATTGCAAAGTATAAATATTTGTTTTACTTGTCTTTTTGTCGCATGAAGACGGAAAAGTAAATATTAAGATTCATTGATTCTCTTTTATTTATTTCAGAAAATTATTTTTTGAAAAAAGAGCATTCCTACAATTTGAAGTATTATTTTTTTAAATTGCTTGCCTCGCTCTTTTGTTATTTCGAAAAATATCATTTTTTTTAAATATGGTTATAACTTTAGAATTTCTTTATTAATCATTATGAAATATTACTCAATTTTATGGATTATTATTAAAATGAATTTGTTAAATTTTCAGCAATTAATATTTTATATATTTTAAGAAATTCACAATATTATGAAATCGGTTTTCTACCAGATTCGATAATGGATGTAAAACTGCTGAAATCTTTTCAACATTTTATAATATAACTAGCATTTTTGTTCCTTGAGAACAATATATTTTTTATATACATATGGTTAATAAGCATTGAAAATATTTCAATTTTTCTGAGTTTTAAGATTTTTTTCAAATATTTATATTTCAATAATGATTTGATGGAATTTGATGTTTAATATCTCTAATTCTATTGATATTTTCAAATACTTTTGAAATATAATTTATTGAATTATAATTTTTAAATATTTGCAAAATGAAATTTGTTTAAAAAAAGTTTTTTATATTTTTACATATAATTGAAAATTATTATTATTTTTAAATGTAGAAGACTAATAAAAATATTTTAAAATTTTTACAAAATATCTTATATAATTTTTTAAATATTTTTAAATTGTTAAATTACTTATTTTATTTATAAATTGTATAATAAACGTATATTAGAACAAAACATTAAGTTAGTAGAAGCTAAGTGCCAATGAATTGGCAGCAGTTTTATATTGAATTTGGACTCGATTAGTTGAAATATTTTGAAATTTGAAAAATGAACCTCTACCATATTATAAGATTAACGTTTGGTGACCCTTCAAAAAATCTTTTCTAAATACAATTGCAGTTTTGTGCGGGAATTCAAAAAGAATCAGTTGTCACTTGAATTCCAGAAACTGCTTGACCCTTACCGCGAAATGATGAAGAACATATCAGTTTCATCAGGGACTGAAATTAAGACCAGCCTAGATATGTTTATATTATACCACACTCTTGCGTCGATGAAGTCGATGAATCAGTCACTTCCAGAATGGGCTAATGACATTTTTCCGGACGGAGCTCTTTTGCAGGGAACTTTTTTGTACTATGATCTTATAAAATATTCTGACTGGATGAGACGAATTAATGGCGGTAAGATCATCAAACGTAAAAAAATTTAAAGGTTATGGACAGAAGCAAAGAAGTCTACTACTAATGAATTCATACAACTTTAGCATTGAATATGAAAACTACCAATATTGCAATTCACCGTAGAACTGTTAATTATAATGTATTTTATATTTCAGGTACTCTCATTCGTAAAATAGCGGATGATATGTTAGACAAAACGAACGAAGAACGCGAAAATAAAAGGAAATTATTTTTATATAGCGCTCACGAGCTTAATATCGTCGCCGTTTTGCAAACCCTAAAAATTTGGGATCCTCACATACCGGAATACTCAAGCGCGGTGATTATCGAACTCCGTGAAGATCGCAAAAATTATTACATCAAGGTATTCCAGTTCATTTGCCGCTCAATATTCAAATTTTACATTCTTTCACTGCTGAATTTTCATTATCTAGATTCTGTACTCCAAAGGGATACCGGCGGGTTTCAAAGAAATGCAAATACCCGGTTGCCTGACTCTCTGCCCATTGGATAGATTTATCGATATATTATCCGATCAATTGCCGGCGCACGACGAGATAATTTGTGATTACAAACCTGTCACTCTTAACTGAACCACCAGAGATCATATAGATTTATTCAGATGTTTGCTTTTATGACTTTTGCTTATGCGAACATTCGTACAGTTTGGGTTGATTTTAGAAAGCGTTATGATTTATGGTATAACGCTCGATATGAAAGCTGCGAGATCTTCTAGTAGACTGAGTCTTTATTCCTGTTGTAGCAGGAAGCCTTAATCATGTACAATGTGACACGTGATGAGCTTGTCACTCGTACTTACAAGTTGATAGCATTTATAACTGTTCCTATGACGCTACTTTTAAATAACAAGAGATTCCTTTCAATACGCGTCAATGGTTAAATGTTTCATTATTTTCAATTGAGACACCAAGGTGTAATAAAGCTATTTAATTAATTTGAATTTAATGAATTGAAAGGCTTCATTGAATACGCTTTTCAAAAGTAATTTAACAATTTCAAAGGTGAGATTGTATTGATAAAAAATATTTCTTCTTCTATGTGTCCAAAAATTTTTTACTGATGAAAAATTCGTATTTTCAATTGATTTCAATTAAGGAGGTTCTATAGTGTAATGCTAAAGAAGTGATGAAATTTTGTACACAGATTAAGTTACACGTAAAAAGCATTGTACCAAATTTCAGAAAGCCAGGGTACCTCAGAGCAGAAAAGTAAATGTTTTAATTTTTCACATTTTAACATAGGCTCTTATGGAAAAATGCATTTTCGTCTTATTCAATTACGTATTACAAAATAATTGACGCTAAGATTGGATATGATAATATCTAAGGATTCTGTATTTATTTGCAACACACTTTACCTAAAACATTAACAATAAATTGAGAAATAAGAAAGAATGTCACCCAGGTCGATGTATCTCCAAAATATTTTCTGCTGAAAATTATCATTTCAAACTTTGTGAAAATCTACTTTAGTATCTAATGAATAATACTAAAGATGAAATGTTTCAATTTTCAATAATTCATAACAGATATTTGTCAAAAGAAAAACATAAATATGCTCAATTTGTTTTACATTTTTTAATCCCTGCTAAAGGTACTTTGAAGTTATTTAAATAATACTACATGTTTGTACATAGATTCCAGAATGTTGATAAATTTTTTGAGTAACAGCAATTTTAAACTGCACGGAATTAGAGTAGTGACCGCACGTTTCGCTCTGTCCTCCTTAAATTGAAAAGTATACTTTTTCTATTCACATATGAGTTTATTAGAACCCCTAAATAGTGCACATTTAAGTTTTACTATTATTCTACTTCATTTAAAAATACGATTGTCAATTCACAATGTTGCATTGATGTATACGTATTTGTATATATTATATAAGCTTATTTTCTCTAGAAATTCTGTGAAATGATTTAAAGTTTATGAAAATATATTATTTTTTAGAAAATTTAAAGTATTTATGGCGTTTTTATCTCTGAAAGTAGTATCGTCTAAGCCATCTAACCAGATTATTGCAGTTTCAATAAGGAAGTCTTCAATACGCGGTAATTCAGTTGCCTCAATTTTGTTAATTAAACATAAAGCGGCAAATTGTGTGGCTACACGCACTACTATTTCTTGATTTATCAGCAGTTCTAAAAGAGGAATTCTTTTTTAACTTTAATTCCTCACTTATCATTTATATAACACTCCGTTAATATTTATCATCAGGATAACGTGTTTTGCATGTACTGGAAGAATAAGTAAATGAAAAATATATTTTAATACCAAAAAGCAAGTATGCAATTTAATTAAACATTATAAATTCTTCGTAAACTATCTAGAATTGAAACCATTATTTCATTTATTGCTTCCTATTCTACTACGTTTAAAATACTTCTATTAAACCTTCAAATAAACCTTTTGTTATGATCTAAAGTACTTATAAATATATTTTGCACTATTGTAGTTACGTAATGTTCTTAACTATACGTTTCAAGTAATAATAAAGTAAGCTAGATGTTCATAAGTTCAATCAAGTGCAAAGATAAAATGCTCACGGGTCAAGAACCAGTTTGGTCAAAAATATGAATAAAACTGATACCAATCCACTTTAGCGGTTTTGGTGGAGTCGTCTAGACCGAAAATCGAACTGAAAATCCCTCAGTTAAAATAGCCGTTTGCGCGACAAAGCCATAACCGATTGTGTTGTACCGCAGCGTGGCTCTTTTAATTATTTATTGATTGAACCACTATAGGAAAAGTTTGTTTTCAACGTGTATCGCACATACAAAAGAAGCAACATTTAAGTCAAAAAGTGAAATAATGAGTTTTAAGTGTTTTGACCATGCTAAAAATATTTCAATTCTCCTTAAATAGGTAAACACCTTATATAGTATATTTTCATTTAAACACTGTATTATTTTACGCGTGACTGTATTTGTAAACCTCAGTAACGTTCGTTGTAGGAACCTTGATAGACATGTAATGTAGCCAAGGCTCATGCTATCATCACGCGTATCTCCTCTGAGCACGTTTGTGTCTCTGCGTATGGACAGCGTGTCTAACAGCTGGTCATTCAGATCTGATAATTAGATTATTCATGTCCAAAAGGAACAGGGATTATCCTGGTACATGCGTGCACTCAGTCGTATTGCACAGGATTATACACTGCTTTCAACTAATTATGGGCAAATCGTGATGGTGTAATCAAACATAACGGAAAATCAATTACATTTATAGTAAGAAAAAGAAGGTATTACACTTAATCGATTTACAAAAAACATATATTTTTAGTTTCATTTGTCGTTTTATTCAGTAAAGATCTATCTTTTAATTCTTTTAGTATTTTTCATCCTAATGTATATTAGTTTGTCTTTGCTTTGACTTTATAAAAAAATTAGTATTGCAGTGAAATCCTTTGCTATAATAATATATATATACAGTATATATGTATAGTTACGTGAAAGAATGAACCAAAAATCAATAGTCGGTCAGGACACTGTGATTAATTCAGTTTGATACTTACGGTATACTAAGCATAATATACTGATACCGTCTATGCATAATAATACATAATACTAATGATACGTAACCGATGCAAATGCAAATCTATTGGTTATCAGCAATTATGAAATCTGAACCGTACGGCGTTTCTCTTGTTACGATCCGGTCTCTCGTATTTACCTTATCCAGTGGAATTTAAAATACTATGAAAATTTCAATAATTCTCAATACGGATGGACATGTTTCTATTGTGGAATATAAATAGTTCAGTTAACCTCCATATTTTGTAATAAACTTTAGAAAGTATACCCTTTTAATCTATAAAGGTATGTAAAAAAACTTAAATATTTAATAGGCATTATCAGTTTTACCAACCTTTTCGGACTAACATTATTTAACAACAAAATAATAAATCACGCCAAAATACTGTGGCACAATTATAATTGAATTATTATTCTTTATAATATAAGAATATAATCATAGTATAGTATTTTCGTGTGATTATAATATTTTTTCCCTGTATGATCCTCATCGATATGCGGAATATCTTGATCCAACTCTACTAAATCTTAAATCGTTATCTTTATGGTAATATTTATGATTCATAACAAATTGGTTTAGTTACAGGAATAATGGCCTTTTCTTCCTGGTATCTTCCCAAGTTCTTCATAATTAATCGAATAAATATTTAAGTACTTCATTTCATCAATTAAGCAAACCAATCCTACAATTTCCATTGAAGATTAGGGAAATGAGGTTATGACGAGTAAAAGGAGTAGTGATGGTGGAAGGGGGATACGATTATCGGAAGTAAATGAACTTGTTAGTCGACTATCACTTGACTGTGCCGCTGACAATACGAGCTGCCGATTATATTCTAACGACTTTCCGGTAAAATTTAGCTAACGACACCTGCTAACAGTTAGTAGATCGTACAATTGAGCCCCCAATATCCTACACGAAGTTAAGTGAAAAAAAAACATATAATTTTTCAACGCCGTTTATACGCTAGTAAAAAGTTTTCCAGGCACGTAGCGTGGCTAATTATCCAGTTTGTACAAATTCTGTAAGCTTAAGTTCACAATTATTGATATTGACTGGAAAACAGGAAAGAGTCAGGAGGCAAAAACGAAGCTTGCAAGCCCGGGAAAAATCATTTCTTTACCTAACGCGGTTAAACAGATTATTCTTTGGTACTCCGGTGTTTCTTCAAGCCTTCTATAAGAATCTTTATTGCACACTGTCTATGAGAAACTAAAAGGGAATAAGAGAAGGATACACGCGAAACTCGCCGAGAGTTCTTTTACCATAAAGCGGTAGTTTGTTGATGTCAAAGTCACCTGTGCCTTCAATATCCTTATACCGTGGCATCAAACTAGCGAGGGTGACAAAAAGTAGTCAGGGCACGCGACAGACGGCTACCTATACACGACAGAGATGAGAAGAGAACTGCTCTTGTGAGAAATCTCCAAGTGACAAAGATTCTGGAGTGTTGTCAAAGATTGGGTCAGATTGATAGAGAACTTTGACTTTGAACAGATCCCTGATGTAAGGCAGCTGTAAGAGAGAGTCGTTATCAAGTTGAGTAAGGAAGGTTTCGCCTCTAATAAGGCAAAATGAGTTTTAAGTCTATTCACGTTAGTGTGAGCCAAAAAGAGATAGATTTCAGATGAGCGGCGACTCGAGGAGGAAGGCCGACCCTGAAACCTTCATGTAAAACTCGGTAAGCTTTCATACCATAAAGCGTTAGTTTGATTCCCTGAGTGAAACAGCTTTCTGCGGCAGAACAACAGTGAGGAAGAGGATAGGAAGAGAGAGAGATATATAGAGACGAATAGATGTAGAGTGTGTGTATATGCGAGGGAGTGAGGGAGAAAGAGAGAGAGAGAGAGAGAGAGAGGGAGAGATGCTGGGATTGAGATGAGATAATATCCGTCGAATGCCGGGACCGGAATATTGGCGGAGCCACCGAGCGTCGTACAATTTCCTCCTCGCTGGCGTTCGCTCCGCTGTACAATGCGGGTCAAGGGACGTGGAGACGGGGATGAGGAGGCAAGAGAGAGAAGGCGAATGGGAACGATGACGACGAGGAGAAGGACGACGACAGGCAGCACCAGCGGCAGCAGCAGTGCAGCGGTATAGAGACCAGAGAGAGAGAGAGAGAGAGAGATGTCGCTCCTCGATAAATTACATTTCGCTGCAGCCGCGCGCGACAGTCGGCGATAATAACAACACCGCACGGCCCTTTGCCACCAAGCCTGACAGAGGGATTGCAAGTGAGACGACGAGAGAGCGAGAGAGAGAGAGAGAGAGAGAGAGAGAGAGAGAGAGAGAGAGAGAGATCCTTCAC
>UELU01141646.1:101099-134834 GCA_900490025.1 Megastigmus dorsalis
GGGGAGGGGGGAGAGAGAGAGAGAGAGAGAGAGAGAGGCAACAATGCAACATCTATCGAAAAGCGAATTGAGTTTCGCGCGGCACGCGAGGCAATGGCAACAGCAAATTCTGTATAAATCGAGCGGCGGCGGCGGAAATTGTTCTTCTCAGTGCCAAATGTCAATGGCTTGTAAAAGCGGAGTGCTTTCGTTCGTCGCCGCTGCCGCCGCCGACGTTCGAATTCTATAAGGAATTTCCCTTTACCCACCGCGCGCTCCCTTATACACACAGTGCGTACTTTTCTTCTTTACGTCGTCCATGAGTGCACTTTTATAGCTCGCGCTTTCATTATGAAAGCAGAAGACGATTGTTATTTCCCGAAAAATGTCGTTACACGCGATCAACACACTCGATGATGAAATTAAAATTTTGGTAGCCACATTCATTATTACGGTTAAAAGGCAGTCGCGACATCACTTTTCTAACGCTCATAAGACTCGCGCGTCCAAGCGCATAAAAGTATGGCTTTGGAAAATTCTTTACATGTTCGCACTTCTGGTGCAGCAGCGCGTGTGATATGTCTTATGTGCGTATATATCAGCCGTGTCAAATTAGCACGCTTATGAGAAAAGCTGAGAGATGGCGGGATTTAAAGCAGTAGAGAGAGAAATTACCCGTGGGTCAAGTGATACATCAAATCGTAATCGCTGGTTCATTTTATGATAGAGCAGCGAGAGCCTATGAAGTTTCACATGAAGCATACTTTTTTCCAGCCCGCGAGCTCTAGCGCTCGAGGTTGCTTTTCCGTCGAAAGAATGTTTCGAGCTTTAATGAGCACGCAATCAAAATGTCACTGAATCTTTTCCAATAGATATCGTATTTGCGGTATAAATATATACACATATAACGTTCTTATTTGTTCTATAACCAGTATTTTTATTCTCAATTACTTAAAGCGCAAATGCAGTATTAATAATTTTATCTACTATTTTTATATTCATTATTATATAATAATAAGCATAATGAGCCACTTGCGTTTCCAATGAAGAGATAATAATGTCTTCTTTTTCGGCTTAAGCTATTTTCATCTAAATTGTTAGAATAATACGGATTCTACAGTATAATTTATTTACGCGCATAATATAAATATTTAGAATAATAGTGAATAAATTACGTATTAACCAAATACGTGAAATAATTTTAAAAGCTTTTTGATATTCTACGTTGCATATGCGAAAAGTTATACTCATTTTAGTAAGGGAATATTTCATATATTTGTTGGTATGCGAATTTAATTCCGCACATTTTTAATAAACAAATTTGCGCATAACAAACGCAGCCAAATAAGGTATGTTTAGAAGTTAAAATTGATAAGGGCACGGCGCCGTGAGATTGTGAGTAGAATGTGAAGAATACCGCATTAAGAGAATTAAATGACATTTAATAAAATTAATTTGTTTAAATATTATGCTTTTTATAGGGCATGGAAAATGATACGTGTAGCCAAAGTCGTAGTTGCAACCTAAAAATTATAGACGAAATCGATGATTGTGTGTATGCCATATGAAGAGATTTAATTATAGTAAGTACTACAATATTACGAAATAAGTTAAAGAGCCTTCCTATATCTTACTTAATCCTAGTCTTACTGTTATCGGAATGTATCTACTTAACTGCATATTGACCTCTCGAGGGTGATAATTTAGTTTATTGAATTAAAGTTAATTTTATTTGACATTAATATAAAATAATTAGTTTTTTTAAAACTGCCTATATAAAACATAAATTAATAGAAATAGTCAAAATTTTTTTGAGGTAAAAAGCAAATTCAAAGTATAAAAGGAAAGTTCGTCTCCCTGCGGTTCTCATATTTGCCATTGGGAGCGCTGCCGTGCCCCTTGATTTGAATGATATGTGCATCTGTTTAGTGCATGTGAAACTGGCTTTACTATGAATATCTACTTATTTTAAGTGATATTTTACCAATTGAATATTTTAATCATTATAAATTATTAGTATGTGCTGCATACATTTTGAATCAAAAACAAATTTCGAATAAAATATTAAATATTGCTAAGGCAGCATTGCATGAACTTTTGTCTAATTTCGAAAATTTATATGGCCTGAAACATAATATATCGCGTAATATTTAAAGTTCACAATACATACCTGATGTAGTTCGAAGAACAGGTCCTTTGTGGACTACTTCTTGTTTTGCGCTACAAGACTAAAAGCAATTATAGTACATGGGAGTAAATTACCAGATTTACCAATAGTTTATAACTTGAGTATTTAAAAAAAATGAGTGTCTGAATGAAGAAAGCAATGCTTTCATTTATATTCAAAGACTTTTATTTCAAACAAAAAAATTAAAATTAACTAATATAAACGATGCACATTTTATAGTTGGTCCTTTATCACAATTAAAAAATTAAAATTGTTATCCAAGTTTGATAGAAAACCATTTAGCAGACAGGAATATGTTCATTTTAAAAAAATTATATAAGGAAAAATTTTTTACGGCTCAGAATATAATCATAAAAATGTCAAAACGGAATCGTGCTATGTAAAGTACGTTAGTAACTCTAAATTGCATTTGGGTCTGATTAAAATTTTTATACCAATTACAAACTGTTCAGGTAAGAAATACTGCGAATGCCTTGCTACTCACCTTGCGATAATAGAAGTAATTAATTTGAATTGCCCATTTCATACAAATCTACAAAGCAGGCTTTTATTTTTTATCTATGAATGTAAACGTAATTCGAAAGAAATCATTGTTGATATTCAAAATTTAAAACACCTATGTCATCACGGATTGATAGAAGATACAAATATGTCCTATGTTATTGACCCTATAAATACGTTTGAGTACGAATAATTGTAAATTATTATTATAATTATTGTTAATATAAGAAAATAATGTATTTTTGTGATTTTTACTTCTATTTGCAAAGTGGCAATGGATTGCCAAAATGTTGCCAAAATGTTGCCAAATCGTTGGCGAGATATTGAATAATGAATGCATTGGTACACGTAGCCAAACTATTGGGGAAATTTTGGAATAGGATGCTTAGCGCAACGTGGGACATACATGGGTTATACTTACCCCAAAATGTTACCCCATTGGAAATATCTGTGGGCATTATGTCACCAATATAGGTTCGATTTTTATGCGGGGCGATAGACGACGACAAAAAGAAAAAAGCAAAATTGAAACACACGTTTTACCCCTATTTGTTATTACGAGTATTTTTCCAGGCAACGCTAATTTTTCCGCAAGCTATAGACGAAGGCTGTGAAACAAATGTTAGAAACGCGCTTACTGAACGCGTGCGAAAATAACGCAAAAGTATTATCCCGTGCGAATTTGAATAGTAATTGCTAAGTAAACCAACCATTTCTGCTGGGGGGGCGGTGAATCACAGGCGGGCAAGTTAATGGACCGCGATAAAAGCGTTTGTTGACGTATTTATACGCGTATGACGAATGTACAAAGTCGGACCGCCGCGCGTCTGCCACTGATTGCAGGCCTCTGCTGTGCGATAACCAATAACCAGCCGCGCGCGCTCTGTTGTTTACTCGGCGCGGAAATCATTATGCCGCTGAATTTATCGAAGGATCATTTTAAAGTACTCGAATGCGCGCTTATGGCTAATTCCCAAAAATATAAACAGCGCGTTTATTACCCGACGTTCTTTTTTGTTGCTGGCTTTATTTCGATGCGATTCCCGTATCGTGAAAGGTACCTATAACAGCTATTATAAAAGCGTTGGTACTTAAAAAAAATGTCAGTAAGTATAATGGATTCGATTTGACTGATCGAAAACAAAGATGAGTAATAGTCTATATTGAACATGTATCTTCAAAACATCGATTTACTTCCAAATACTTCAGTCTCCTATTCCATAAGCAAATATTGCATCAATTAAAATATCATTGTAGAGACCAAGTAAGAATCGACTCTCCGACAGGTTGCCAGTCACAAGATTCGTCTGGCCCTATATACATAGGTTGATAAAACACCGTCGGCGAGTACACACAGCTAACTTTTCTCAGCTCACGCACGTACGGCGAAACTTGGATCGCAAAGTTTTTCAACTTTCCCCCGGCGCCAAACTCATTCAACAAAGTAGCCTAGTTAATCAATCAACAAAGAATCTAGCTACATCATTCATCCCATTAACGCTGTAATAATGCCTCGTCCAGAATACGTATGCGCGAAAAGTTTCTAATTAGCCGAGCATATAAACCGCTTACCGTATCCTCGCTCAAAGGCACACACGTGTCTCTCCAGAATAACCAAAGAACGAATTCTTATCAACGAGCGGATGTCGAAGTTTTTCTTTTTTCAATCTTCGATTTTCGCCGGTGCGTATTCATCCGATCTAAAACAACGCCCAAGGCGAGAACCGCGCGCCGCGCTACTAATTGGTATATATATAGGGGCGAAAGGAGGAACTGCCGAAACGACTCGTCGCGCCGCAGTAATTTTCATTTTAATTAAACGATAATGGAAACAAACTCCGTGCGCGGCGCAGTTATACGTATAAGGACAAGTCCTCGCTAAGATAATGGAAGTGCACGAGGTTATGCGCAGCGAGGACAACTGCGCGAGACGACAGAGAGAGAGAGAGAGAGAGAGAGAGAGAGAAACGTAAAGGCCAGGGCTCATATATTCATCGATTACGCAGTGCCTTCGGTTATCTCTTTTTATTGTCTATTACTCCTGTCGTCTGCGTAACGAGGACGGCCGCGCGCTGCAGCGTTGCCATCCCCGTTGTGCGAGTAAAGAAGGAGCAAGAGCCGCTGCAGACTTCTGCTGCTGCTGCTGCTGCTGCTGCTGCTGTTGGCACTAAAGAGGCATCTCGCGTACCCCGCGGGCGTCTCGAGTACGTACATTAATTAATGGCACTCTAAAAAGCAAGGGGAATGCGTGTATATATGTATGTGTATATATGTTGTGTACTGGGGAGTCGAGAGAAATGGAGTCTGACTCTCTCTCGCTCTCTCTCTCTCTCTCTCTCTTTCACCCCTTTCCCCATTCTGCTTCTTCAGTCACTATACCCAGCTATCGTATACATATCGTATTTACTCTTTCGGTTTTACGTGTGTTCCGTCTAATGCTGTAAGTGCACGCAAAGCTTCATCGACGACGGCTGTTTTTTTTTTTCCTTTTTCCTTTTTTTTTTTTTTTAATGACTCTTCTTTAACCGGATAAATAACGCGAGCGTCGAGCACTCTAGTTTTTCAGCTGCCGTATACAGTTTAAAAAAGTAATGACGTGACTTGGACGATTTAATTGATACTATTGCAATTTAGACTGTTTTTTTTTTTTGTAACGGAGTACGAATGTTGGGATAATCATTAAGTTTTTCGGTATGCGCAAGGACGATGGTATTAAAATTGTAAAATGCTGATGATTGTCAATGATTATATCCTGGATTTCTAAAAGAATAATATCTATGATATTATATAATCGAAAATAATAGCGAAAACTTGTCTTCGTTACAGAAAATGAAATACTTTTAAGTCCTTCATCCAATCCTTCTTTTAAAATAAAAAAAATTATCACTATATTCAGTTTAAGCGTTAATAGATTGTATAATAATAATATAGCCATGAAAACGAATTCTGAAAGGCACTCGCAATTTCCTCGAATAATTGGATTTTATTTGCTGAACATTTTCTAGCATCGTGTATAAGCGACTGACTTTAACAGTTATATTTCTCTTTTACCGAGTACGACGCCTTTCGCGATACACGTGCGCACTCGTCACTTTTTAAACGCAAATTGGAACTAAAAAAAAGTGTCTCGACTTTCTTTTTTTGTTCATTCGTTGTTCATTGCCGCACGATAAGGCGCCTAATCTAACGAGCAGGAATCGCTCCAACTGCCGCGGGCGCGTCAATTCGCTAAAAGGCTGGGAAATCACAGCGATATTTTCAAGTTGTTCCGGCGCCAAAAGTGGCAATCGATAATCCTCCGCTAGGTTCGTACATTCACTGCGCGCAGTTAAATTTTCATTCTCTATGTATATTTATCAGCTGTCGATGTGAGATTGTGCCGGAGGCATAAATTATATTCCCTGTCGATCAATTGTAAAGAGCGCGTGGCCGTAAAGAAAGCGAACAGCCGCGCAGAGCGCCTAAGACATGACGCGCTGCTTCATTAGCATATATTTCTGAACCTATCTTTCGTGTTCTGCCAACGAATGCTTATAGTCGTCCAATTATGCGTCCCTTCATCCACCTTTCCTTCGTAAACCAGTTCATGTAGTCTCTTCTTTACTGCGTGCTTGGCGTCGACTCCGTGCCGCCAGGATATATATATATATATAGGTATGGAGAAATGAGGAAGCATCACGCGTGCAGAATAGCTTGGATTTCTTCCTCCCTTCCTCTCTCCTTCTTTCTCAAGAGACGAGGAATTTCCGTGCGCTTGCAAAAGGCGGGATCCTTTATATGTGTATACATTCGTAGAGCTGAACGCGCGAAGCGAAAATGAATTTGGGATTCCCGTGCGCCGCCGTTCCTTGCGCTTGAATTTATTTTTCCCTTCCGTTCGGCATGGCTTGCTTTCTCTCTCTCTCTCTCTCTCTCTCTCTCTCTCTCTCTCTCTCTCTCGCTCTCTCTCACTCTCGTATAGCCCGGGGAAAACATTCGCAGAGTCATACGTGTAATTTCCGCAGACGCTCGTTGCTGCTGCTGCTGCTGCTGCTGCTGCCGCGCACCGCATTACATATGCGTTAAAGCATTCCTCGAATCCTTCGAATTGCTTGTGAATACATTTATCTTTGTGGTTTCATTATGATGCTTGCGGTGCTGCTGTTCGATTGATTTCCATGGCTGACGGAGTGAAAAGTGTCGTTTATTTCAAACAGATCTTAAGATAAATTCTATTTTAATTATTTCAAGGTGATGTTTTTTTAATCTACTAGATATATCTTTTTCATTTTATTTTATAAGTACTTAGTATGAGCTAAAAGTTTCAAGCCACTATGAAATTGATGTGCGGTATAATACCTTTTATTTCACGATATTTCTAAGCTTTTCTAGTGGTTTTTGCTAAAGAGATGCGTTAATTTGTTAAAGAAAAAATAGTTTGGAAAACCTTGTGAATATTTCGTCGTTGTAAGGGCGGGAAATTCAAATTTTTATTGACTCCGACGTCCCCTTATAACTGTTAACGAGTTGTATTTTCTACATCATATAGAAGTATAAAAAATATAGAATTAGGCAATGTTCTTCGCACTCAGACGTCGTGACTTGTCCTGATAGCATTCTAGTTGACGCGTTGTGAAAAGGTTGTTATCTGGAAAATAATCGCTCTTGACCAAAAGTGTTCAATGGAGTTACGTTTTTTTTTATTCTACAAGTTTTACGCTTAAGGCTTTTTTATGAGAAATCAATTCTTCAATTCCCAACTTATAAAAGGAAATTGATGATTTTGAATCAATTTTAGTCGTTTATTCTATGTTTATCTTGGAACGAATTGATCTTAGAGAAAAGTGCTCAACGCAAAAAGATGTACTGTTTTAGTTCTTCAACTTCGTGTTTTCATACTTCACGACAAATTGATTTATAGCTAAAAGCAATTTTTCGCATTTTTTAGAAAGACCTGTTATTTCGAAGCCTTTGAATGGATATGGTTCAAAATAGGAACGTTTCTATTCCATAAAATAATAAATAAATCCTCAATGTTTACACATACATATTTAGTTAAACAAAAAATAGAAATATGACACTTTTTGCGATGACGAAAATTCAAGGCACTTTCGTATAGCAATGGCACATAAAAATACATGCGGCTATATAAACAAAATTAGAATAGAAATATGAGAAAATAAAAAAATATGCAGCATAACGAGAGCATTTTTCAAACAAAAGTATTTTATTTTTAAAGAGAAATATTAAAAAAAAAATTCACTGTAAATCTGTTATTTACCTACGTACGCTGCTTTTTGCAGTTCTCGGTACATTTTGAATTTTGCGTGCACCACTGTAATAGTACATTACGATACTAGTGGCCTAAGTGGCACTTTACGGCACGGCGTGTATTAGCGCCCGAGCGTAGCGAGGACGCTAAACGCCGTGCATTGAAGGGCTGCTTAGGACACAAGCATCGTACAATATTTTATAGCACTGACTAGCATAAATCCGATGTCACGCCTATCCGTGCCATAATGGACTACTTAGGTCACGGATAGGCGAGATATAACTGAGGATTTATGCCACGCAGTGCTATAAAAGAATTTAATTTCTTTAATTACAAAAACGCTATATTTTCTGTATTTTTACATATTTTTTAACTCTAAATATTTTTTTTTCCACTTTTTATCATCCTGTATATTTAGCCATTTATGTCACTCATAAATAAATAAAGATTTATTTACAATAAAGCTCTTATGACGTAGGAGTAGAAAAAGCTTGTAATAATTGTCACGCAATTACCGAACCACAGGATGTCACTCGAGCGCACATGCAACGTGTAATTATCACAGCAAAACTAGTTCAAAATCTAAATTTGAGGACAGCAGGGCTAAAGTGTCCCGCTGCAGCGGCCATAATGTCGATCCTTACCTCTCATAACTTCAGCGTCGCGGTTCGCTTCACCACCGCCCACACCTAGTTTAACACGCACAAGCTGCAGCACATTGGCCACATAATCGATAGTATGGGAAATACGAGAATTTCTGCTTCATAATTGAAAAGCTCGTGAGCGCGCAGCGAAACGACGTACCAGTTCGAAAGAGCCAAAAGAACGAAAGAGTTGGGAAAAAAGGAAAAGGATGATGTAGGCTGCAAACGAGAAGTTGCGAGAACCGTGTGACGTAGAGAGGCGTGAGTAGCAGCAACAGCAGTAGCAGGAGGAGGAGGAGGAGGAGGACAACGGGATAATTGAAGGGCCCAGCGGCCACGGGGCCGCGCGATTATCTGGAAAGCCGAAGCGCGCCTCCGAACGCGAGCTGTTTAATTACATTTTGGCTAACCGCGCTGAATTAGCAGAGGATAGAGAGAGAGAGAGTCGGAGGCTGGCTGGTGCAGCGGCAGTGTATGTACGTCACCCTCTACTTGAAATCCGTCGTGTATTACACAGTGTGTAGTGCGTTCTCCCGGTAGTACGGACCCCTTAACCTTGTAATCATTTTTTCGGCTCACGTGCAGTCGAGTAGACGTCTATTGGCTCACGAGAGGGAGAGAGAAAGAGAGAGAGAGAGAGCTGAGTTTCTTATATATAGGTGACCCGAGAGGTCTCGATATCGGCTGCTGCTGTCGCTCCTCGACTTGTGCTGCATCGTTAGGCTGACACGTGCGAAATTGTTCCAGCGAGTGAATGGGAGCGAGTGGGGCTGTGTCGCGCGTACGAAGGGAAACTTTGGAATTTCCTATACTACTTCTTCTTCTTCAACGTGTAGCATTGAGACTGGGGAAAGTGCTTCCGAACTAGGTCAGAATAATTATGATGTCAAGATTTGCGCGAAATTATGCAGAAACGTGGTGAAATATTGTATTTTGTTTATTAGAATATGGCTCGTTGATGCGTTTATAGTTGAGCTGTATTTGAATTTGAAATTTCTTCTTTGTCAGATCGTTCAAATTTGTTCTGTATTTAAACTTTACTTATGTCTTATTTCTTCATTACATATCATGAGTTGATACTCCTAGCATAAGGTATAGCAAAGCATATATTAGTCGCTATTATTAAGTACGTATTATATACTTTAAAATAAATTCGAGAATTATTAAATAAGTTAGTTATTACTTGAATTAAGTCTGTATTACTTTAAGTGTTTGTTGAACTTCCTTTTAATTTAAGGCAATAATATTAATGTGATACAAGCAGCTAAACATATAGCACTATGAATTGTACATAAAGTTTGGATTTAATATTGTATTTAACTGGTTTTATTCAATATGACAGAAGTCATTGGGAATTCACTCAACTTATAGTTTATATCATAAATTATTTCAAGAAGGAACACTGCATTTATCTAATGCTCGTTAATCTAGATTATTTACACAAGTAATCGATACCTGACCAAATCGTGTATTTTCTACTGAAAAAATACCTATGTAGTATTATTGTGATTTTTAAATTGCTATTCAGATATTGGGTCATCAATTTAATCGCTCTTGTCATCGATCGAGAAGGAAATAAGGTTTTACATAAGACCCTACTAATCCTACTTTCTTTCGAAACTTTCTGCACTTGTAAAAGTTTGAAAGAGACAAATTCCTTTTAATCACGCCATAGTTCATAGCTCTATATTTTCTTCAAACGCCAACCGCAATATCGAGATCCATAATTCCAGCGCGAATAATACACTTCTACAAGAATAATTAAAAAATACACGTGAGTTTGGATCACTCTTACCTGCAGTGTCTGTCAAAAACTAGGTACGAGGCTTAAAATTTACAAGTCAGAATTTTCATGGAACTTACGTAGCGTCATTAATTTAAAGAAACTATATATAATTAGTAAAATGATGTAAAATTATTTCAGAACGATCCTACCAACTTTTAATTGCAACTTGCACAAGCACTTCTCTGTCAAAAAATAAGTGATTATTAATTCCACTTTCCGTGATTGCATAATAAGAAACCGTTACCGTAGCAGCAATTAAAATCTCGACATCTTGAAAAGGGACAGCGTAGCCCTTTTGCTTTCTCTGCGAGCATGTGTATATAACCTATCATAAATCGCATAATATTAAAAAGTCTCGGGTAGTGTACTTAATTTAATCAACATACCCGCGCGCATCATCAGCTCTTATACGTATCAAAGTCCAGTATTGACGATGTGCCTAGGCACACGGAAAATGACGTGCCTGCTAATGACAAAAAGCAATTAAAGCGCAACATGCTCTAATTTTCAGGCTAACTTTTACGTCGAAAACTACCGAGTGCGCGAGGGCGCCGGCAAATTGAAAAATTTCTCCACCCTCGGCTATCCCGTATACGTTCGGCAAAATTAGTTTTCGGTGGCGGAATCCTGCCTTGTACGCCCTGCAGTTGTCAAATTCGTTGGTTGAAAATTTAAAAAAACATTTGGAATTAGAAATCTCGAGTAATTGTATCGATTCGATGAATGTTCGTTAGGAGATTATTGATTGAAGAGTTGGAAAATGAAAATTGATCAAAGTCTGTAATTATTTAGATGTAAGCTGGGAAATATCTTACACACATATACATATATCTTGAATCCATATTTCAAACATATTTTTATAATCAATAAATATCTAAAAATAGTTATAAAAAATTAAATAAATGGTTGTGAATGTTTATGTTACTTACCGTTAATTGAAATTAACTTACAGCTCTAAATAGGTAATGGGTTGAAATGTAAAGAAATGAAGTACATATAATAAACAAGACAAATTATATATAATGTCGCCTTCTAGTCATAACATTTATTTTCAGTTCTGTTTATTAAAATATCATTACATCTTAATTGCATGTACAAGTTTTTTTCCTTGCTCTCCTTGTATATTGTAGTAAATGACGTGATACTATTCGCCGCTTCAAAATGAACGTCCCTTTAATAATTCATAACACTTTGGCACGTCCTTAAAGATGAGCTCTCTATCTCTTTCTCTCACATCGACAATGAAGAATAAATATTTTACAAATTCTGCCGTATCGGGAGAAATTAAATAACAGTGAAGCACCGAGATCCTCTCTCTCTCTCTTTCTAAACATTCAAGCAAAACGCAAAAAAAATAAGGGAAAAACATTTGTATATCGCTCTTTACTGGTATAATTAACAAATAAATATGGATTACACAGAGGTCTGAAAGGATCAGTTGCATAGATGCGAAAAAATAATCGGATCTCTAAATGAACCTATTATGTCAGGTCTTTGAGATAAATTTACTTTACAAAATTGTGTACGCAAACACTTGTAGCATTCATAGTTCCTTCGTTTCGCAGGTCTGTGTCGCGATAGATATGTCAATGCGGGGGTCAGATTGATAAAAACAAAAAAGCGAAAATACGTAAGAATATAGTAAAAAGTTATAAACTAAATCCACGAGGCAAAACAACGTGCGAGTGAACGAGAAGCGATAGGATCCAGAAAAGTGACGAGCAAAAAAAATAAAGAGAAGGAATACTACTGTTTATCGTGGGGGGATAGAGAAAGAAAAAGTAATAAAACAATGAACACGGCCAAAGCTCGCGGATCGATCTCTTTGTGCAGACTCTTTTCTCAACATCCCATTCCCGTTCTTCCCGCTTGATGTTCGCAACGACGCTTTATACATGTTATTCCTCATTTAACGCGATGGAGCAAAATGTACAGTCGCCAGCCGCTATGGCTAGTATATATATTCTTCGACGCGCGACGCGAAGACTAAATTGAGTTGGCAGGCGCGTGTTTATATACGTCGTTTCAACTAGCGAGTTATTAAAGTTAACTCGTCGTGGTTAATTGCAACTCGAGGCTCTAAAAACTTTGCAATCTTAACTCACCGGCGCTTCTCTCTGCCTCTCGTAGCTGAACTTTCTCTTATACAAATCGATATCGTAACATAGTTTTTTTTCTCTCTCTTATTCTCTCTCTCTCTCTCACTCTCTCTCTCGTTTTCGCCCTCTCGCATTCATCCACACACACACACACACACACACACACACACACGCGCGCATTAACACATTATGTACGCTCTTT
Source organism: Megastigmus dorsalis (assembly GCA_900490025.1). Classification (NCBI taxonomy): domain Eukaryota; kingdom Metazoa; phylum Arthropoda; class Insecta; order Hymenoptera; family Megastigmidae; genus Megastigmus; species Megastigmus dorsalis. The sequence goes on from UELU01141646.1 coordinate 113,750, forward strand.
CACACCCCTTCGCATTTTTAATTAATTTTTCGACCTCGACGCTGCTGCACTTCTTAACACTTCTTAACAATTTCATATTTTACATCGCGGAACGTTAACTATGCAATCGACGGGGAATATACATCCCAATGAGTATACAGTAGGTATGACTATATATGTATACATGTATATGTATATATATACATATATATGATAACAAAGAAGAAAATATACAATTTTTTTGGTTGTTTTATACATAATTATCGCATCGAATCCCCAACGAAAAAAAAAAGAGATGAATAATCGTCTGTATATTTACTTGATAATTTGCGGCTCGAGGGTCTCTCTCTCTCTCTCTCTTCCGCGAGTGTTCGATGAAAAGAAAAAAAAACTAAATAAAAAGGCCGTATTTAAAAACACGGTGCGTTGGGCTTCGTTCCGTGCAGGCGAAACGTGCCGCAGGAGTCTCGCAACGACCTCAAGGGCACTCGAGATCTGCAAATTGTCGGCTTGCCAAGCTGTCGCCGCGACATTAATCCGCACATTATTTGCGAAAATGCAACAGAAAAAGGGATAATAACGATTCGTGTAATTTTTCTTTTCCTTTTTTTTCACCTTTATTTATAATTTTACTTTTTACCCTGTGCGTAACCGGTAATAATTGGATGTTTAACAATGTCGCGATGTCGCGATGTCGCGATGTCGCGTCCCTCTCCAGGCGGATTGCCTTCATTTTTCCCCCCTTTTCTACTTCTGGCTTCTCTTTCTTTCTCATTAATTTATCAGCCACGGGCGCAACTTTTTACCAACATCTATACACAATCATCATGTTTTTGTGTACGAGCATCGTTAGATAACAGATACTAAGAAAAAGCGGAGCAAAGTATTTGTTCAATCTAAATGGTGGTACATTGAAGTTGCATAAAATAGCTTTAAAAAATGTAATGATGAATTTTTTATATGTACAAAACTTAAAAGGAAATTTAATAAACACGTTTACTTCAAAACACTTTAAAAGTGTGTGCCGAATTCTGCTTTTGCCAGTAACGTACATAAGTATTTAAGCTGTACTCACGTATATTATACAAATACATAAATAAATAAGTATACATGTATATATCGTAGTATTAATAATAATTTAAATAAATCATCTACTCTTTGAATCTTTTTACAGTTCTACTTCATTCGTTTCAGGTATATCTCAAATATAAAAGAAATTAAAAGAGTAGACAATAGTTACGGCCCATGTCTGAATGATAGATCAAAAAGGAGATACGATGTTCTGCGCATTTTCAATACGTTTTTCCATCGGACGGAAGATCGCGAGTAAAACGCGACATACCTAAAACAGCTCTTTTTGAGGTGAATGCCTCATAAACGTAAAAATTTTGGTTTCGAACTAGCACAGTTAAAAATAAACCTTGTCAATGATTCCCTCTCAACTATTAACTTTACAATAAAATGAGTATATAATTCAGTGTAAGAAAATGAGTATATAAACTGTGTATAAATAGAAACTACAAAAATGTTAAATATGGTTGACTTTTAAAGTAACACAAATAAATATTTATCGTATAACTCATGGAGAAAAGTATTTCATTCTTTTCATAAATATATCTAAATAATATTCATAAATATACGTAATAAATATAATAAATTAGTATGATTGTAATAACTTTCTTTTTTCCTTAATTAAACGTTACCCTCAAAGCAATGTTTTTTTTTCTATTGAATCATTCGTTCAAAAATGAAATTCCGAATTAAAGTGATTTACGCGCCGTGGTGCGAGACAATAATTTCTTAATTCTCTCTAGCCTCTCAACCGAATCTCTCTCCCAAAATATTGTGCATCAATTCAATCGGAGTCGAAAATATAGTACTCATAACCAACGTTCTCAACATCTAAAAATTTACACTCTAAAACAGTCAATGGTATTTTGTTTCTATATTATGTGCTACGAATTAATCGTATATCCTCCGGCGCCTCTGTACACACAAACGTAAGCCACAGATTTGTAATGAGTAACAAACATTCGCCTTGAGTCGCATGACCACGCAATGGACGTGTGAAAATTTCGTTTTTAAACTTTCGATGCTCTATAGCTTCCCTCTCCCAGCTCTGCGTATTTGCTCGCGCTATTCCGCTTAAAATTGGCGCGGTCGCTCCATCAGTTAGCGTATATAAGTGTACTTATAGGACCGGCGAAACAAAACCTAACAGTTAATAGCGTCGCCTCTCTCGGAACTACTTACTCGATTACATCGTAATACAAATAATGGTTATGCTAGTCGAAACTCGTGTTCGAGACACTGTGTACAATATTTACCTGGCATATCCTTTTATTTATTTATTATGTTTTTTTTTTTTCATATACATCGATACAATGCTTGCGCGGCGCGTCCTTCGATATCGTCTTAATGCACAGGCCTTATGAGTTGCTTAAACGTTATGTGCCATAGTTACACGTTATAGTTACACAGTGGAATTGGAGCGTGACGATGAAAAACGGTATGCGGGGATGCATGACTTGTCGCTGCTTCGAATAGACCTTGCATGTTTCGCGTGAATATATCTTTGATAATTTCTTTTTTTTTTTAAAAAGTACCCAAATTTCATTTATCTTAAATATTTATCTAAAATTTGTTTTCTGAAAAAGAAAAATTGGCAAAGGAAGATATACAGACCTTTCATGTAAAATTCATTCTGCTTTGAATAGCATATCTATGTTTATCGAACATCTTGTACATTTATGTGTTTAGTCATTGTGTTAGGGCAGTTTCGTGTATTAGTTTCATTCAAAAATAAATAAGAAACCTAATTTCATTTATAAATGATAGTTGTAACTCAACCGTGACTCAAATCAACAAGTACCGATAAAATAGTATTACATAAATATCGTATTGAAATTGTTCAAAATGTGCTTATGTTTTTACTAAGAACATGTTATACAGGTACTAATTATGTCGTAACTTTCAGTTTATATAAGTATGATTCATTAACTTTCTGTCTGACTTACAAAAATTGAATTCCTGCCCTTATATAGCACAGGTTAATGAATAATTTTCGACAAGTATAGGTTAGGCGCGATTGATTGGCAGTGAAAAAAAATCCAAAGTTATATTCATTGGGAAACATTGGCCGAGATGAAAGTAACGGAGTCGTGCTGCTTTCGGTTATACATCGACACACACATAGGTACATCGTTTGCGCTCTGCCATGAAGAGTTTCAAAGAGAGGACTAAGATTCTCCGAAGTTCCAAGAGGCGGACGGGCTAACCTCAAAACGCATGTCTTCCTTCCTCCTCCTCCCCCTTCTTCTTCTCTTTTTCCTATCTCGCTGCACGTAGCGGTGCCTCTTCCTCGACAGCGCGGCGACCTTTCGTTTTTTTTCTCTCTCTTTTTTTCTTTCCCTCTCATCCAGAGGCTATATATATATGTATACACGAACGTATACATACTATTGTTTTTATATTCGGTGTAAAAAACAGCGTAGAAAGTTCATGTTCGTATAAAAGATGGCAAGACTTGGGTACGCTCGGGGTGCAGCAGGAGAGAAGGTGAATATATATATATCTATATAGGGAGAGGAGAAGCTGCAGGGTTGGGTTGGGATGAGAAAGGTGAGGAAACGGGAAGAAATGATAAGGATCGCGGCGGGCGCGAGACGCGAGCGAGGAGCGAAGGTCGGCTGCTGGTGCTGCGGCGACGGCGGTACACGGATCGAATTCTATGCTTATACAGAGAGCGCGCGCGTATATCTGTATACACTTCTTATACGAGCTCGCGGCGTGATTAATGGACAAATCTTGGAGAGCCGATAAATCCGTGACAAATAACGAGAGAGCGAGAGCGCGAGAGCTGCTGTCATTTGCGCGCGAGAGAGGACTCGTCTTCTCTCCTTACTGTCTCCCTCTCGCACTCTCACGCGCTTCTTCCTCTCCTACGATTTATACTGGGATCGAGAGGGACGCGAGGTTACGGCGTAGTATGCGCTTGGGTCGAGGACCGTGTTAAAGGGAGAACAGAATCTTCTTTTAGAAACCTTCGTCTTACTCTGTACTGTCCATATCTTGGTGAACTTTGAACGCGCGCGCCACGTGCCAGCTTGGATTATGCTTTGTCACTTACGTATAAGCCTTTTCTGTTTATATTATATGTACATAGGTCATTTAGAATATCAAATGCATTCGCGAAGCCTTGGATGTTAGGCGAAGGTAAAAGAGAAGAGAACGCGTTTTCCAATAAAACTTCGTGTAAATTTCGTGGTCTTGATATTCTTATACTTTAAACAGTTTCTTTGCATTAATCTTGAGCAAAAGCAGATATTATAATACAAATGAGGGAAAAGTTGATTTGCCTTTGAAAACACTGTCGAAATTACTGCACGCGAAGCAAAACAGTTGGGATATGCCATGGAAAAGGTTAATCGTGTCCCGCCTTCGTTATCCTAATGATGCATTATCGGGCAACGCGTTCCTAAACAATTGGATACAATACAGAATCGCAAGAGCTCGGGTTATTGAGTATTGCAGAGAAGAAAAGACCTTATAGAGAAGTAATACAGAGCCGAGCGCGCTAAGAGGCTCTCTCTCTCTCTCTCTCACTATCCACACGGACAAAAATCAGTTCCGAAGACAGTTAGTCAGTCAATTTTTGATCCCAGAACACACACACACACATTATATCCCTCTAGCGATGTAAAAAATTTATGTATACACAGTATTAAATCGAAAACCTCGCCACATATATACGAATTGAGAGCTCAGATCGGCAACATTGCACAATAATAGTCGGCGTCGCGCATTATCCATTTTGTATCATAATTATCGACGGACTCGGTTTCATCATTCTTTATATATCCCTGCAACACCCAGGCGAATATGCGCACTCGCTATATCAGACACACACGGACAATCTCACTCTCTCTCTCTCTCTATCTCTCGCTCACCTTTCGACTACGTTACGAGATGGCACTTTGGGGGGTTTTTTAAAAATGTTGTGCGACGAGCAGCTGTCGCGTTAGAGCAGTTCCTCGCTGTCGTCGGAGACTCCGTACATCTGGGGCATGCGCTCGTCCACTCGTTGCTGCTGCTGCTGCTGCTGCTGGGGCTGGCCACGATTCTGGAGTAGAGCAATGCTGGCCGCCTTGTAGTTGATCGGCCCGTACGAGCGGTAGTCTACGTCAGCGTAGTCCAGATCGGAGAACTCCGGCTTGAACGGCTGCATAACGCCACATGGAACAGAGATTTGGGAGTGCGTTATTTTTGTTCCCGAGATATAGCGAGGTAGGATTGATGGAGGAGAGGCTTTTAGGAATACGGATCTTGTAATGGATGGGAGATTAGGGTTGTTTTGCATCGGTGGGTGATTAAAGGGTATTTCTTTCTTTCTTTTTTTTTATTGATATGCTGCACCGTATGACGCGATGCGAAATTTAAATTTTCACAAAATTTATTTTACTTTATGGATTGTGGAAGAGTTTTCATTGAATTTATAATTTTCCAAATATATTAACATTGCTTTGTTATAAAAGCGATTTGAATTATTATTAAATTTTATTTTAACTCGTTTCGCAGAATAAATTACATTACTCTATATAAGATTAATTCTCTTGAATTTAAAAATGTAAGTAAAAAATGTATATATTGTTCACCATTGAAATTTAAAATTCTGATTATCAGTCGATATAAATTTTATTTTAATTAATAAAGTTCAATTAACAATTTGAATACGATGCATTCAAGAATTGACTTGATCATTAGCTGGAACATTTTCAATCTTTCTCTGGAAATTAATCGAGCAGTTATTGCCCTGGTTAACAAATGCTCACTTGATTGTTCGCTAATTCACTATTTTAATTATCAAGCCTATAACAGGATTCAAGAATTTGAACAATTACTGCAGCAACACTTTTTTATCCCAACTCCACTGTCTTGCATCTCATCCAAAAAAAAAAGAAGAAAAAAAAACAGGTCACGAGCATTAAAATACGTCGTATATACGGCCACAATATACCGTGTGGTATGAAACTTCATCGTTGCAAAAAGGTCGACGAAATAAATATAAAAGAAATATGTCTGTAAGGTAGGAAACAAAATATTTTCTTCCTCTCCATTCTCTTACCGAGCTGCTCCTTCCTCTCGCAACAACCGGAGAAAAATACACGCTGCCCGCTACCATAAAAAATACCCAAGTACACACAAAGCGGAGTGTGAACACTCCTACGCACGTATGAAATGCATGTATACGCAGGAAAGATTCCATATACTCTCCGGTCCCATCGGAAAATAGAAAACGTTGTCGCAGCGAGTTCTTCGAATTGAGCCTATAGTTCCAAATTCAGTCGTTATGAAAAGATGGACAATCGTCTTTGTGCAAGTGTCTCGCCGCCGAATGCCGCTCCCTTGTTTACCAGATTTCAAGGTTTTCCATTTTCCCGCCAGAGACCCCGGATATAGAAACCTCTCGCACGTACCCAGACATATCTAGATCCCATGAATCTTCAATAATATTTTACGCACGCAAAGTACCGCGCCGTTGAGCCGGGGCTGAGCCGTCTCTCTCTCTCTCTCTCTCTTCTCCTTCTCTCTCTCTCTTTCTCTCGCTCGCAAACCCGTAACTAGCCCAGAATTTCCAACGCGAGCCGCGGAAATCGTCCCCTTTTACGACGAAACTCGCGTATATAAACGGCGCGAGGAATAATTTTGCCCTTCGCCCGCGGCGGTGGCGACTGGGAGAAACGCCGCGCTGTTCAGTAGTCCCCCCAGTATACCCGAAACTTCATTCAAAGATATATATATATATATATATATACGGAACTTAAGTTAAATTCTTGCGCTCGGCCGCCGCTGATGTGCGTAAACACGAACGATGTTATTATATATATATATCGTGTAGTATTCTAATTGGCTTGCTGTGCTTTGCGCGATGCTGGGGCAGCTGCGTTGTAGAACGTTGTGGTATAATATATAACTCTTGCGAGAGAGAGAGAGAGATAGGGAGAGCGCGCACAGATGCGAACTCGTCATTTTCTATAGGTATATAGGGAAAATGCTCGGACGGTGCTTTTGGATGAATATAAAAAAGATAATGGAGGAGATTTTGGAGGAGAGAGTGCACTGGCTGATACGAGAGTTTGATAATGGAGAGCCATTCGACGAGAACAATATATACACTGCACAGAGATTTGCAGGTATTCATAAACGAACGATGGTTTTTTTGTCCGAAGTTATCGATGGTTTATTATTCAAAAACCGTAATAATTTGTTCTCTATTATTCTTAAGCACTACTCTGTAAAAAACAGTGATTGGTTTACAACTGCATGGAAATCAGTGTATATATGTACACTATTTAATTAGTGAAATTCAAATCATTGTTTTGAATTGCACCGGGATTTTTTTTACATTTCTTTTACAAGGATCTGTATAGCTCAGTGCACTCTTTCCTTTAACAATAAATTTGACTTGAAAATTAAAATAATAAATTGAACTTAAACGTAATAAATTGAAAATAATTAACTTAAAGTACTTAGTATAATTATACATATTATATAGTTATAATTAGTATAAAAACATATAAAAATCAAAACGGCAAAATGAACAATCAAGCAAACACAAACAAAGGTTAGTATCCGACACTCAAACAAAAACCCACGAAAGTCCACACGAAACTCAGTGCAGAAAGGGAGGAGAAAAAAAAAACAACAGGTATACATGTGTTTGCAGAAAGCAACATAAACTCACTGATGAACTTACGTACGTAACATTCACGGCTCGTACACTTAAAATGGGGGGTAATAAAGAGTTTCATTGCATTAGTACCAGCAGCAAAGCATTGTCAGCGTTCTTGTTATCGATTAAAATTCACCTCGGTACAGTAGCGCCGTTGCTATATACTCACCAGCATCAGCACGCGCTACCGGCAGGTGGGAGAAGGGGGGGGGGGCAGGGGGCAACACAACTTTACGCGAAATTTCCAAAGCAGATTATCAAAACTTTGGAAAACGAAGTTTTAGCCCTCCGATGTACAAGCCGCCTAAAACCCACCCGTGGGAATTAAACGAACCTTCGCCCATTTATCCGGGCGGAATTTCGTCCCCTCTCTCGGCTTGGCCAAATAAAAACTAGAGCAAAAAGAAAGAAGAAAAAAAGGAAAAAGCTAAAGTAACGTAGGAGAGAGAGAAAAACAAAAATAAAAGAGCCGTCTAGAGTATTCTTTATATCTTTGTGCACCTCGCAGCTAGGATAATAAACACCGTGGAAGCATTCGCGTTAAATATATATACATGTGGGGGTATTCATATTTAAGCCGCGGGACTAGAGGGGTGCGAAGCGTAAGGAGCGAAGCAGCTACGCTCTCTACTCTCTCTATGTGTATGCGCGTGTGTGTGCGTGTGCGTGTGTGTGCTGTGTGTGTGTGTGTGTGTCTGATCTACGTGTATCCAAACTTATGTACGCCCGGGCAAAAATCGTGCGCCAAGTAAATCGTGTCCTGAAACCGCGCTGGCGACGCTATGTTATGCGCATAGCAAACAACGTGTTATGATATTTATATATATGTATACGTGTGTAATATGGATACTGCCACGACAAAAAAATCGTCTCCTGTCTTTTTTTTTCCTCGAAAAAGCGGTTTATCGTTTACTTTTACAAGACAATTATTAACATATATAGGTATTAAGTTCAATTGATATTAAGGAGGTCCCCAGCGAGATATGAATAAAATGGAGTCTTTAGAGGAAACGTACAAATACCTAACAAAGTTCAAACAAAAATTAACCCCCTTACTTTGCGGGAAAAGTTAAAAAAAAAAAAGGTTTGAGAACCAGTGTCAACAAAACACGGCAACATTTCCCGCCAAGTAAGGGGTTTAATTTTTTTTTAATTAAACGTTTCTTTGCAAATTCTAATAGGGACCCTCCATTATCAAATGAAACTGCTTTCAATAAGGCTGTATTATTAGTTAATACTAGTGATACACGGAATTAATCCAGTATAGCCGCTTATAGTACACGAATTGACTGGTAAATAATAATTTGCATAGAAATAGATTTTAATTTCATCATGTAAATAGCGGGCAAGTAGTCAAATATTTTACATTTGAAAGAACAAAATATAATTTTTGGTAGATAAAATACTATTTTACAAACGGATGTGAAACTTTTATTAAATCAAAAAATGATATTTTATTAATGTAGGTGAAAGACATTCGTGACTGTAACATTATGTCGGAAAAGTAAACGAAAGTCGTATTATTCGCTCGATCTGTGGCGTATACCATAAAAACGTTATTTCGTAATCATCTAAAAGACAGCGGAAGAAAGCAAAGAAACTGTCAGTACCTACGGTCGCGCGAAGCCCTCACGGAGGAGAAGTGACTGACGTGTACAGCGAATGCTCCTTAGTAAATATACGTTTCGCTCTTCGACTTCAGGCCCTACGAACAAAGACGTTGGTAAATATATAGTTGACTCGACGAGAACAAGTAACATTGTTCGGGCAGCAGGGATATTTCCAGAATTAGCTTTGAAAAACTAATCGCCTAGTAGTAAATATATATATTCATTGTTTTAGTATCATCGCTTGGCGATCATCTTACCATATGATGCTTAATCGCTCTAAAGACTACAAGCTACACCATTTGAAAACGTTAAATTTGCGCTGAACTTGTCTCCTGGTACTAAATAATGAAACTCATTACGAAAACAATGCTCGAACAAGAGCCAAGCAGCCAAAGCAATTCTGCAGTGAGTAAGCTCTCGTTCAAGCACCACCTTCACACAAATCGGTCGAGTGTCTCAAGTAAATAAGTCGTCGAGGGTAAGGTCTTGGTAAACAATCGATCGAGCGTGGAGGTCACGCAGTACGAGAGTCAGGGTAGGGGAGGTGAGACCTGGAACGTGTGTCAATATTCCAGAACTTTCAGACAAACAGTCGAAACGAAAAATGGCGGAACAATAGGGTGTGCGTCAAAAGAAAAAAAAAAAAAAAGAAAAAAGGTTTAATACATATAAAAGAAAGGGGTAGAAGTATAGAGATGAGCGACGTGGAAAGATTTTCTATAGTTGCGTTTCTCTTGCATCGCGGCGCGGGTGCACTGCATCAACCCTGGGAGCTGATGGCAATAGCTCCAGCCAGCCAAGAGTATACGCGAGAGATAAGAAAGAAAGGTGGGAGAGCGGAGGGGTGGGGGGGGGTGATCGTCTCGCGGTACAGACTTCCTCCCCCGACTCCCTCTCCCAGCCGGAAAAAGAGCAAGTGCATCTGTGATCGATCGGTCGTAATGCTGGCGCGTCCGGTGTTGTTGTTGTTGTTGTTGTTGTGCAACAGTTATCAGCCCCGGGCTCGTTATTGCGATCCCCCGTACCTTCAGACATCTATCTCCTGGCCGACGTCACGGAAGTGCAGCTCGGCGAGCTTAGCGTTAGCCGCGGTAACCTGCTGCGAGGAGGAGGAATACCTCTTGATCGGCTTTCCGCGATTCTTCGTCAAGCTGTGCTGCTGCTGCTGCTGCTGCTGCTGCTGTTCGGCGTACTGATGCGTCGTCGTCGTGTCCGACCCCAAGTCGTATTCGTTGGCTTCGAGATCCTGTGGCTGCTGCTGCTGCTGCTGATAATCGGCTGGACAGTCGTTGAGCGCGTCCTCGTAGTAGTGGGGATATGAGATTTTGTAGCTCTCGGGCATGCCGAGCTGGACGCGCTCGAAGCTCGTCTCGCAGGACGAGCCGAGGCCCTGCTGCTGGAGCTGCTGGCGCTGCTGCTGCTTCTGCTTGCGCTCGTTGCGCTCGTGCTTGTTGCGGTACTTCCGCCTGTCGTTGTTGCGACTCCTCGAGCTCGAGTTCGAGTGTCTGCGCGACTGCTGCTGTTGCTGTTGCTGCTGTTGCTGTTGACGGTCGTAGGTGAGGTCGGGCACGTCGACGTGGTTGCCCGGACTCTGGAGGAGGGAGAAGGGTAGGGTATTGGCGGTCACGTGGTCCTGCAACCGGTGCTGGTGATGCTGTTGCTGCTGCTGCTGCTGCTGCTGCGGCTGGATGTGGTTCGAGGAGGCGAGACTTACGGCGTTGAGGGAGTGGTGACTGTTAGCGTGGACGTAGGAGTTTTGCAGGGGACTGACCACCGCCGAGGAGTGATAGAGGCTGCGCGTTAGGGGCAGTGTTAGTTGGCTCGAGCTGTTGCTCGGCAGCGGATAGCCGTACTGCTGCATCTCCTGCTGCTGCTGCTGGTAGTGCTCCTTGTAGTCGTAGATGCTGTTGGTCTGCAACAGTCCGGAGGCTGGGTTAGTACAAGCGGACGGTGGGAAACGGAGCTACTGGGCATGGACGAGCTTTGGTTAGGCCAGCTGGCTTATCACGTACGCGTTCAATCGCGACGAGGCCTTGAATCGGTGCCGTATTATTATTAAAACCAGACAATTTGTCTCTCGCTGTAATTTAGAGCGAGTTATTTACTGTTGTAGGAAAATTATATTAGATGTAAAGAATTCATTCGGAGCGCAATAATGATAAATTCGTTCTGAAAGTGAAGTTAATAGACGGAAAAATGCAAAACTAACTACGAATTTCATCATTCCGCTCGAAAGTAGAGGAATGAAATTGAATTCCTTTGTAATTAACATTTATTTTTTGTGATGAAAACAGTAGTTATATGACAAAATTCTAAGGCCCTTTTAAACTTTCATTTAAAACTTTACTTATAAAGTAATGTGCGAAATTGGAAATAAATTAATGTTATATTGTTCTATGAACGCGTACGTGTCCAATTTAAATTTCCACTGAAATCGATTAGTTTGCCTTTTTCGTTCGTATGAGAAATTTGTTCAACAAGGACTTGTACAAAATACAAGTACAAAATGTAGCAAATGATAAGATAATTAGTTTTATATTTACAATTAAAATTAACATTACATAAATAAATTCTCAATATAGTAATCGCGTGGTCATGTATCGAGGTCACAATGTACTATAAATGATTCTAACAAGAAAGATAATTTATAATGCAGAGCGGAAAAGACTTTTTCTTTAGTGACAGCGGAATTGAATAAAGATATTTGTGCGTTTCTTAAATTTAATTAAAATTAAAAAAAAACTGTTAATTTAAATAATTTTTTGTTCACTTGGTCCAGTACTTAAAAACGTAGGTATTGATTTTTATTTAACTAATACATGCTGTATATATTTTCTAGTAGCTATATGTAGCAGTGGGGTACGTATCATTTCTATCTAATCGATTTCAGTGCTTCAATTGAACCATTTTAATTCTAATTGGTTAGTAATTTGAAGATTAATTAGGTCTGTATATTTCCCAGTGTTAGTAGAAGTCGTACACGGAAAAAGTCTATTAAAACAATTGACAACAGAATTCCGCTTTTGAAAATATAGCGAATACGTTTTCACTTTTGAACACTGTATTTTTATTCGAGAACAAATTCAATAAACGGCTCCAATTGAAAAAGTTAAAAATAACTGTCTTTTTTAAAAGCCATAAAAAATTTATAAAATCAAAACATATCTATTTTCTTAAAATCTATACGATATAAACCCAAATACAATTATTCTAAATACTTAATATATTTAATAAAAATAGCAACATACATTAAAAGATGTATTCACTACGATCTACAAACATTACTTATCTAACAAAATAGAATGCATTGTTGACAAATAAGCAAAAATATTGCAAACAGAACTAGAACAAAATTACTGTTTTTCATCCCGTGCCAATATACCCCTTCCCCTCATTATCGATGTTTTTTTTGCGTGAACATTGTACATATAGAGGTATTAAGGTATCGAGCAGTGTTAATCGTGTTTTAATAATGTTGGACTGCGATCGGACAGTAAATAAGGGAATTGAAGCTGAATCAGGAACAATGGATTGTTGTTTTCGACTACCAAGCACCGGTAAAAGTATAATATATAGGGCTGCATGCAATATACGTAAGTCGTGATCGTTGAGACAAGTGTATAAATTTTTTTAAATTAAACGCTCTAACATTAGCGTAATCTAAGGACTTACTTGGAGAGACAGCAGCTGGACATGCACTAGGGCCTGGGTGCGTCAATACAGGTGTTGGGTGTATATACGAATTATGTCATCTGGCAAAACACGCACGTCCAATTGTTTTTCTATAAGGCGCAACGTATAATCCGGCTGCTCGCACACTCGAGGACGGAGCTCTCCGTAACCGGTATATCGTTTACGATTACAGAAGGATCATAAAACGGAGAGAGCGAGGACCGGAGTGTGCACGAGAGACACTTTCTCGGACGTGTGTGTGTGTGTGTGAGTGCGCGCTGCGGCGATGCGCCATCTACATCTAAGATTTCAAAGACATACGTATGGGGATGAAGACAGGCAGTCGATGACTGTATTATTGTTCTATCGAGAGTCCAGATGATCGAGTGCTGGACACGTTTGTTACATCTAGGTCACGGCGCGCGAGTGCTCGAAAAGGAGTTTTGAAAATTGTTCATGCTTTTATTTTTTCGACATTCGGCAACTGCAGTATCGTAGTTTTAGCATAAGTGTCTGGTGGTATCCCGATTGCAGTAGTTGATTACTGCTATTGGGAAAGGCAGGCTTTCAAAACTTCTTTTTTCACAGCTCTTGATCTTACTCGAGGGCAATCCAATCATTGCCTGGCACCATCACCCTACTTGCTAACTAAATGTACACACGTTATGCGCGAAGAGCATTGTACATATCGATATAAATGATTAAAGTGTATACGATGATTTCTTAAATACAGGAATAAATGTTTGTACGTAGTTGTCGTAATGATAAAACGTTTAGTAAAGCGTTTGAGCATTCCCGGAGATATTTTATGCTAATCGGCTCTGCAAGCTTCCATAACAACCCTTATAAACTTTATGAATTCGCGCTCTATCAGTCTCTTCGCGCATGTGTATACGGAGCATATACAGTCCTCGCGTACGTGCTTTGTGCGTAAAAGACGGCCAACGTTCAGACGCTCATTGTTCCTTTTACCCGGCAGTCCTTTTATATCGCTTCCCTCTTTTTCCACATTTTACACACACAGCCGTAATAAAGCCCGTGCGGGAGTTAGGACAAACGAAATAAAAAAAGAGGCAAGCGTTTGGAGCGTCCTTTAACACCTTGGTGAAAAAAAAAACAGAGAAAAAAGACACGGAGAAGGGGAAAAGAAGAAGAAGGGAAAGAAAAGAAGGTAAAAATAGACAGGGAGAGCGAGAGAGAGAGAGAGAGAGAGAGAGAGAGAGAGAGAGAGAAAACATGAGAACGAAGAAGAGGAATAAAGTATCAAATGGTATACAATGATAACGTCGTTGCCTAGCTCGCGCGCTGCTACTACTGCTGCTGCTGCCGCTGCTGCCGGCGCTGGTGCCGCTCCTCGGTGCGACCGCGTTCAAGCTTCCCAAAGACGGAAGAATGGCAATTCCTCGATAGGATCTAGCGCGCGCGCAGGCGAGAAGCTCCGGCAATTCCGAGGTTACGATGGCATTTCGACGATGGAAGTGCGCGCGGGATATGCGGGAGAGCCGCGAGCGTGAGCCCGTGCGACTATGTGTGCAGTGCGGAAGAGTATGTGTGTGCGCGATAAAACGGGGCGAAAACGTCGAAGGCATACAGAGGAGAGAGCGAAGCTCCACGGCATTCGTTCGCTCCTGGCACCGATGCATATAGTTTAAGAGGTAAAGGAGCTTTTAACGCGATAACGAGATTCAACCAATTACGCGATTTTACAATTTATGTTAGCTTATACAGAGTGGCGTTAATTCATCGATGACGATATGCGATGAAGATTCGGATCGCGCTAAAAGAGTCTAAGAATTTTGTAGCAAGTGGAAAATTTGAGAGCAAGTATAATTCAAGGAGTCGAATTGAATTGCCGCAGCTGTATATATTTCACGGTAAAAGGAGATGGAAGCCGTCAATATTTTCGAAGCGTTGAGACGGGCACTTGATGTTCCACAATGCATAGCCGACATTTTTACAGTAGGGAATATTTCCTCGCAGACGCGCAGTATCGCGATACCGATGTTAAAAAGACGTTGCGCAGGACAGTGGCTATTACAGGGGGTATACGCTGGTAAATGCTAGAAATTTTCCTTTAAAATGTGACTTAAAGCTCTCCCTTGCCCGACAAGGAATCGAATGGCAAGAAATATGAAAGGGTCCGCGCGCATTTTCTCTAGCCATTCCGATCCCCGAGAAAAGATTCCTTGCGAAATTCACCCGAGATATGGATTGAGCTGCTCCGCTACTGCTGGCCCTTCCGTTTTTTTCCTTTTTTTCTTCGCCATGAAAATAAATTTGCAATATATAGGAAAGGAAATAAGAGCGCTCGGTTTCCATTTGCCGAGCCGCGGCGGCGAGTGCGCATTTTCGATTCTATACCCAATTCAATAAAAAAGGCTTAAGGCTTTATGCCAACTATTCATAACGATTCGCGCTCATTGGACGGTTTTATTCGCGCGGCTCAGAATTGCATCGCTTCCATTCCCTCCCAAAATTCAGTTACATCGCAGCGGGTACGCGGCGGAACGGTTACGCACAGATAAACTGTGAATCGTCAGCGGCTTTGCTCTGTACGGATCCAATAATTTTCAACCCAACATTCCCGCCGGATATATATATAAAAACATAACCATAAGTGCGCGTGCGCGAATAGACGCAAAGGGTAGAAGCGTTTATTTTCCCTGCAGGCAATCCATCGCAAGTACCGGAATAACACGGACGCACAGACTGAATTTATCAAATATTCCATATAGCAGATATTCCATCGCGCACTCAATAAACCCCGACATAAATACAAAATAAGGGGATTCACCCATATCCGCGTGTTATATAGGTGAATCAGCGGACGTATCCCAGACTCGCCTAATTTCTCCCCCGGAGTTCGAGTACGTCATCTTTATCTGGGTGCCGGTGTCGTCGATCACGCGCGAAACGCGGAGGCCGCAGGAAAGAGTCGAGGCCCGATAGACCGAGATTTGCTGCTGCGGCCGCATAATCGCGCAACGGTAGCCGGGATCGATAGCCGCGAGTAGCAGCAGCGCGGCTCGAGTTGTAGGCGATACCGCAGCGCGCGAGTCGAGTCGAGCGTCGGAACGCTGGCAGTCGTAGCGGCTGACAAAGAAGATTAGTGGGCCGACAAACCTTGAGGTTGCAGGAGTCCGCGGGGAGGCACGGGGGAAAGACCGGAGGGGGTACGTTCTGGTAAGTGTGCTCGGAGGGATCGGTTTTTTTGGTCGCCCTCGGCGCCGGGATCGGCGGCAGCCTCCCCTCCTCCTCCTCCTCCTCCTCACTTCTCCTCCTCCTCCCCCTCGTCGTCCCCCTGCTGTAGGGAATGCAGGAGCTCCCCCTCCCCCTCGATACCCCCCGCTATCGCGGCCTTCATCTCGCGCCATTCGGTGCGCGACAGGCTCGAGGTGGGCGTGCAATCTACTGATCTCACGCTGCTGCCGGTGGCTAGCGTGATGCTGCTGCTGGTGAGGCTCTTGTGCGGACAGGTGCGATAAATCGGTATGGCGTAGAGCTGGTAATTGCGCGTCCTCTGCTCCACGTCGAGAGCCAATTGCTCCTGCAGCTGGTGGCGGTGGTGGTGCTGCTGGTGCTTACGGCACAGCCTCAGCGAGTAGAACTGCTGCGCGTGTCGTTGGTGATTCTGCTCTTGTTTCGGGTGTTGGTGCTGCTTGCGCCGCCGGGGCTTGAGGCTGTTGTACTTGGGCTCGGGCGAATTGTTCCGCGGCATATTGTGGTCGTTGTAGTGGGGCCCGAGGTGGCTGCGAGCGCTCGAGGACTCGTAACCGGAGCTGCCACCGGCGCCGCCCGTCAGACTGGCGGCCCGCGAGGCCGGCCGGGACGAGGGCCGGGACGAGGGCCGGGACGAGCAGGGCGAGACGCTCAGCAGCGTGGCCGAGGCGTGCAGCGCGTAAGCGCAGCCATGCAAAGCCGAGGAAGTAGCGGCTCGGGCAAACTTAGTGGATACCAACTAAAACATATATGTAAGGGGACAAACACACACAGAGGGATGCGCACAGGCAAGCTTGCAGTGCAGGGGAGTAGGGGCCGCTTAAGCGCTGTGGCGGGGTTATTATGTACACGACTATCGTCTTATTGTTAGTGGCTGGTTGGCTGGATGTGGCTGTGTGTGGCTGTAATAATGGATGTAATAATGGATGTCTGCGTATGTGTTCTGGCTCCGAGTGTGGCCCCTCGCGTTTTCGCAATTGGAAGTAGGTCTCTTTGTTGGATTACGAGTGTGCTCCGCTTGTTTCTGCGCTGTTTGCCGATGGTAAAATTGTACTTGGAGAGATGTAACGAGCGCAGAGTTGAAACTACCGCGAGAGCGCGCGCTGGTAACGCGATCCGGGGATTAATCATTTTTCACGAGCGAGCATTCTTTCTCTTTTTGTTCTTGAGGAGAGGAAAAAAATTTGTTTTTTCGCGAAATTGAAGTGGCGAACCGGGCGCTAAAGCAGATAATGAAATATCTAGTAATCCGTGTTATAAGATTATATGTTTTCGCAATTAATTTAGGGTATATATATATAGGGCTCCTCATTACAAAATTTATTATCAATAACCACTTATTCTCCGAGGATCTGTGCCCTAGTTTCCTGAAAAAATTTAAGCCGATTCGTTATTAAGCCGATACAATTGAGCGCCACGTTTAAAGTCGATGCTCAAATTATTATTATTATTAACACACTGACACCCTGAATCATGATCCGACGAAAAGAGATAAATAGTTATTTTAATTAGTTATAATTATAATGAAAATAATTTTATATCCCTGATAACTTTACCAATTTTTTTTCGGTAGTGACACATTTTTCCCACGTTAAAATGATTCCGCACAAATAACCCAGCTGAATAATCACGTTATTTTGTCATTGCACTTTATAAATTTTAGTATTTACCGGAATCTCCATAAACGTAACTTTGTAATTTAGTTCCAGAAATCCAGTACTCGACCCCCCCCCCCAATTAACAAGTTCAGAACTCAATCAGAGAACACTTTTAGACGATAAAACGCGAATTCGAACTCGGATCGAACGATCCACACGAGAGCGCGCGCGGGTAGAGAGTCGAGCCAAAGCGGATATCATTATCATTCGCGAATGTAGAAAATATTTTGTTAGGTCTAATTTGTAACTACGTTTTCAAGCTGCGCAGTCACTTAGTTACGCCAACAAAGTTGTTTCACCCCCAAATGCACAAGCGAAACACACTTGGCCCGAGCACTCCTATATATATGTGTGTGTGTGTGTGTGTGTGTATATCATAACTGCAGGGCTTGGGGATGAGAGCCACGAGCGAACGAAAGAGACAGAGCGAGCGAGTAACCAAAAGCAAGCGAGAGAGAGAGAGAGAGAGAGAGAGAGACGGTGCGCTGCAGGAGCGCAGAACAGCTACGGTTTGTTCAGAAGCCGTCGCCCCCATTCTCGGCTCTACTGTAATTATCTACGTGATGTGTAGTCTTACCTGCTTTCACGCGAACTCTCCGCTCTCTCTCACACACTCTCCCGGACTTTGCGCAGGCAGCAGCGAGAGGAGAGTCCGGGTACTGTGCACTTGAATGCCATCCCATTACATTGCCCGCGCGTTTAGATATGTGTTTAAACATTACGACGTGCGTACTGTACGCGCGCGCCGCTTGTAATAGAGCGAGTCCCCGACCTCTGCGCGGAGTTAGCTGATATTCCCGAATTAGCTGATGAATTTCTAGCTCGCGCCATCGGCGTGTTACGCGAGCACGCGTTGAAATAATAATTAACCAAATCACTATATATATATCGCATCGGGGAGTTCATCGGAGAACCTTATATCAATTCGGGCAGTGAATCATTTTCGTTCTACGCATGGGTTTTTTCAGCTATTTGCGATGCTCAAATCAGTCAAGTTCACGCGCATCGCGGATCTATTTTGGGGCTTAAGAACAATAGCGCAAGTTCGAATGGTATACTACTGTGTGGAAGTTGGATGCTGGTTAAATCTTGGGTTGTCAAATGCATCGAATCATGTATATGCAAAACTTTATGATCAAAGTTGCGTTACCGCGCCGGAGATGTGGAAAGCATGCAATACAGTAAATATCTCTGGCTCCATTCCGAGAGCTAATCCTATTGTGTTAAACTTCGATAGACACGCGCATATCTACAGAACTGTAATTATACCGCTCTTTTTCCCTGCATAGATTTGGGAATATGCAATTTCGACGGTTATCAAGTTATAAGCTAGATGATGAATTTCTGAGAACTTCGTTACTAGCAACTACCGTGGAACGCTAATAAGGCAAGTGTATTAAATAGTCATGTCATGAGATTACATCGTGTAATAAGATTATACGGCAATTAGGAGCGATATAGAGATAATATTACCAGCAAGTGTATTATATTTGGTATACTACTGTAGAAGACTATAAACGGTATCGCGGTAAGCTACTTTAATTATTATCAGCCTCGTCGTTATTGTGAATTTTACATTAAAAGAAATCTGCGAGAAACGCAGCTTGGTAAAGATTGGGATGAAGAGATTATAAATTTATGAAAAGGCTCCGCTTCAATAATTCTCTTTCACCAACTCGAAAATCTCGAATATATACCCTTCCGCCTTAATACCTTACCGGGGAGCATATTTCAGACCGGAATTAAAAGCTTCCATCGCCCCACTTCCCAGCCAGAAACAACGACTAGCTATAATAAACCTGTTGAAGCGCATTTAATGAACTCGGCGCTAAGGCACTCGCGACGTCGGGGCGCTAAAACTTTTTCTACCCCGTACTATTCCACCAAAGTAACGCATATCCCAGATAATGTCGTCCAACCAATTATGCTCGATTAATGCGAACTTTTAGCGCGCCCGCTTATCTATTTTTGATCGATGAACTTCTCAGCGCTTGTTTATATCTGTGAACAGCGAGTTTACTGCTTTGTGGAGCGTATGTTAGTTCGACACGTTCGAAAATTGTTGCAAGTATAAAGCAACAACAATTTTTTTTTTTAAATACTGTCGAATCATGCATAGCGTCAGATTATCAAAAAACTGATCCGATCCGAAAGCCTATATATCCAACCCGATCGCGCTACTCTTCCAATTTTCATAAGTGAGTAAGTAAGCCCGCAATACTCTCAGGGTCGTCGAGTGCCATACAATATCGATATAGGCCATAGCCTCGAGGCATCGAACATTGCGCGTATAGCCGCGTGACGAGTGGCGTAACTCAAGCGGCGCTTCCCGAATAAACGCGCGACAAGCGTCGAGCTCAACGACTTCTCGGCCGATAAAACCTCTTTTCGCTCACCGCGTCCAATCGCGAGCGACATCACGCGGCTCTGCATACGTATATAACAGGCCGAAAGAACGAGGAAAAAATGTATAGGCGAAAGATAATGCGCGAAATAAAGGCACGGAAAAAACGCGGAGATAAGAGCGCTTGCGGTATAAACATATACATACATATATATGGCCTGAGGGGGCGAAAACGCGGCCTAACGGTGAGCTGCATCAGCCCTCGAATCCTCGCTGCAATTTATGAGAGGGACAGAGCGAGAGAGAACGAGTGGGGGAGAGAGAGAGAGAGAGAGAGAGGGAGAGACAGTGAGTGAGAGAGGGGGGAAGCCAGCATTCACGAGCACTGCACAATTCCTCGTCTCCGCGGGCGCCGCAAGAGCGCCATTACCAACGGATGATTGCATTTCGTTGCCATTCCACTGTGTAATAACTGCACGCGGAAGGTACACATACAAATGCACGCACACACACATAAAGACACAGAAGCACACGTATACGTGTGTATGCAAGCACGTAGTAGGGCGGAAACATCTCTCTCTTCTCCCCCTCCCCCCATCATTGTCTCTCTCTATCTCTCCCTCTCTCTCTCTCTCTCGCTCTCCGTCTCTCTCTTTTAGTTTTAGCCACGTGAGCGCCAGTAGGTTAATTGGCGCTAGCGAATGATATTCAAAGAGCACTCGTAGTAGTCCTGCCGGTTCCTCTCCCACACTCTCTCCCTCTCTATATTTATATTGATTGTTCGCCTGCGCTCGCTCGCTATCTCCTTCTCCTCTGCTTTTTCGCCCTTCACCCTTTCCTCTTCCTCCTCCTCCCCCCCCCCCCCCCCCCC